>JAVQJS010096486.1:0-15605 GCA_036024795.1 Galaxias rostratus
ACAAATCTTTGCTCCTACTAACCTCCACCTTTCCCCTTGACCCCCTCCCTAATAACATTCTACAACAGATCTCTCTCCTGACTTACCTCTTCAACACATGCCTTATCAAGCTACTTTCAAAATGGCCAGAGTAACACCACTTCTCAAGAGACCCTCTCTCAACCCATCTGATTTCAACAACTACAAGCCTTTTTCACTTCTCCCCTACCTGTCCAAAACCATTGAACCCTTCCTATCTTAAGCAGACCAATCTCCTAGATCCCCATCAGTTAGGATTAAAAGAGGTCCACTTAATGGAGATGGCCCTTCTCGCAGTATTGGACGCCCTCCACACAGCACGAGCAGACTCACTTTCCTCTGTTCTCCTTCTCATTCTCTTGGACCTCTCTGATGCGTTTGACACTGTGAACCACCACATTCTCCTCCTTTCCCTTGAAAACCTGAGCATCTCTGGGTCTACGCTCTCCATGCTTGCATCCTACCTGACGGCTAATCGTACCAAGTAGCCTGCAGAGAATTTGTCTCAAAACCATGCATCTTCTCGACCTTTTTCCTTCAGGGCTCAATCCTGGGCCCTCTCATTTTCTCTCGTTACACAAAGTCACTGGGCTCAGTCATACATTCGCATGGCTAGTCCTATCACCACTACGCAACTATTGATCTCATTCCCTCCCTCTGACACACAGGTGGTGCAACACATATCGGCATGCCTGGCTGACGTCTCAGTATGGATGGCACCGCATCAATTGAAGCTCAACCCTGACAAAACAAAAGTTCTCTTTATCCCCGGAAAGTCCGGCCCATTCTAAGACCTAAGCATCCCCGTTGATAACACTGTGGTCTCCTCCTCTAGCACAGCAAAGAACCTGGGGGACACACTTAACGATCGGAGGTCCTTCTCAGCTAATATTGCGGCTGTAACGCGATCCTGCAGAGTCTTTCTCCACAACATCAAATGCATATGCTTACTTACAAGAGAGGCTGCGCAGGCCATGGTCCAGGCCCTTGTCATCTCTCGCCTGGATTACTGCAAGTCCCTCTTGGCTTGAATATGACATTACATCTACCTTGCACTTCTACTTGATATACCATGTAAATGCCTACACTGCAAATTCTTATAAAATAATAATAATAATAATAATTATATAAAAAAAATTGTAGTTGGTTTGTGAAGGTGTTGTTTATAATCTCGATGTCTAAAATAGAACTTGCTTAGCTCTTATTTAGATGATTAAGTCAGGGGTGTACTTCTGTTCTCTACCTGACGTAGTTTTTACCATAGTTTTGTAGACAAGTTTTGTAAGTCGCTTTGGATAAAAATGTCTACTAAAAGATTTTAACATAATGTAATGTAATTTACAGGATTCAAAGTAAAGTGACACTGGCTGTGAAGTAATGTCCGCCTATTTTTCTTTCAGACCTTGAAACGTTAAGTTTGTATTTGTTATATAACCGAAGATTGTGTTGTTTAGTGAGACTATGTACTTCTGGTTTAAGAAGTACGTATGAGGGTAATTACTTGTATCACCTAATTGGTATTGAATATAGCTAATGGTACTGAATACCAAATATGTAATATTGAATATTTTATGTATTTGATTATATAAAGTAGATGAGAGTTGTCTCATTTCTCAATTATTAGTCAGATCCGGTTGTGCATCTTTACGCCATCCCTAGATCATATCAGAGGCAAAATGTAGTCTTACACTTTATTTAATACCTTGACACTGAAAACTTTTCCCCGTTGTTAATCTACATAAATTTTACTTGAACTTGAACCTGAATACATTTTTAGCACTTGTAAGTTATTATGTAAGAGTGCCCATCGCTAGGTGAAATAAGTCCCCAATGACTCAGCAACTCAACAAAGAGCAGATGGTATCACTTTTCTACAAAATTGAAAAGGGGAAATGCTTCAGCGAGGTCTCCAAACCGTCCAAATCGGTGGCTTTCTTCTACTTTTGAATAGTGTTATGTTATTACCAGTATTGGTAGACATGGTGCTGTCACTCACAGTATCACCTTCGTCCTCCTTCACAAAGTTGTCAGGGGCTGGGGGGTTGTCATGGATATCCACAGAGTTTTTGTCTTCTTCTCTGTTGTAAATTAACAAAACAGATCAGCATTTTTACTGTAAAATAAGTTTACTCTGTATATTTTAGTAGTTTTTTTATGGAGGGTTACGGCTCAATGTTATGTCTGATCAAATAAAGTATATGACACAAAAACAGACTTACTGGTCCATGGTGGGGTGTTCTTCTTATTCCTTGCTCTCCACCTGACAGACATAAGTTTAGACACATGAATATGCAAATATGAAAGGTTTAGAGTTTAAAAGCACAAACACACTGATTCAAAAGGCATTCAAATGTTATGGCAGAATGCTGGTTCACCACAAAAAAAGTATTTATTTATAATAATTGAATGTGTTTATGCGTTTTAAAATGGTTACACAGCATAACATTTAAAATAAAATTATTTGAGGTATGTTTACATCCTTATTAACACAAAATCTTCTCAACATACTTTGGAAAACTAGATCTCTGAGCTGTACACGTCACTTTCAAATACAAACATATGCAAACAATATTCACTTTACCACACACTGTATGCTGTTTTGACCGATTTTAAATGTTAATAATCCGCTGCACAATATGTTATCCATGTAAATCAATATTATCCAACATTAATTTGGGTTAGCCTGCTAGGCATAGGACAACCTTAGACAATCAAAAATTGTTTTACTATAATGTCAAACTAAATCTTTCTAATTACAAAACGATTCCTCTGTTCTTACATAAACATTTACAAGTGACTAATAAAAAACGTATTAATAGACTATTAATAGGAACAAACCAGTGAGTCTTTTCAAATACTTCTGTCATCGATATTAACACAACCGTTCAAAACCAAACATTACTATTAGCATATTACTACAAACCTGTTTTCCAGTTTAGATGGTTGAAATATAAAAAAACATATTTCTGGGGTGGACCTAATGGCAATTATGTTATTCCTCTGCAGGCTTAGTTTCAAGGTTCAAATCTTAGCTAAAAGAACCAATCTGCGTGTTCAAAGAGACCTTTCCAGGTATTCTTGAATTTTAGTGGTTACAAACATAGAAACGGCAGGTATTTCCTTGTTTTTCAAAGAGAAAGAGGTCTCAATTGGTATTTGTCTGCATTTGTTAGTGGCTTGGCGGCCAGGCATCTGGGTGACAGTTTGGGACAGCTGAGTGTCTCTGACTGCAGCCCTGACGTGGGGAATTGGATACTCACACACCCCAGGCCACTCTTCTATTTCCTTTCTAAACTTAGGAAACTTACACTCTTACAAAGACTTATGGCAAAGCCAGCACACACACAAAAAGGTGTAGTTCACCACCTAAATTCTACTGCAAAATGAAGATAGAAATAAGGTAAAGCACTTGGTAACTTTATCCGTTAAATCAGATTCAAGTGTCTTTCTAATTTTGCTCTGTGGTAATTTCTTTCCCCTTATAATTTCCAATTATTCAGGAAGTTTTATTTTTGTTTAAGCACCAAGATGGTATTGATAGAGTAGTGGTGTCATAAATGTAATGACAGTAATACATTTCAAAAGAGAATTTGAATCTCTTGAAGTCTTAATTAAATGTGAACCTACTCAGAACATCACTTCAATTAAAGCATGTCTGATTTCACATTGGTCATGATTACATTGCGAGTTAACATGAGAATGAAGTAATTATTTTTGCTCCATGGGGTCAAACATAGGGTGTTGTACTATATTTGTCTGAAATAATCTTTAAGAAACTGTAATATAGACGGTGATTTAAAATACAATTACAGAATCAGTAGTGGTGGTCTATAGTTGACCAAAGAACTTAATTGTGATTTCGAGAAGGATGGACAGTCTGGAACACTATAGAGGTCCCGTTGCATTTTGGGTACATATATACACTATTTTCCTCCAGTGCGCATGCCAAGTAGAAAACTCCATTATTATTTTTTTTGCTAGGAATCTGCAAGAAAAAAAGCAGTGATTCTCAGATTTGCTAAGGCTTAAAAACCTTAATAGTGGCTGGATTCTACGAAGAACATAGTTTTAAAGCCATTGTGTAAAACACTGTCTACAGAAACGACTGGATAGTTTGGGAGGCGTATTGGACATCCTAAAGCCTTCTTGGGACACTCTAGAATCAAGTAAATTTCAGCCAATGCTAACCGACGTTAGCTAACCAGCTAACTAGATAGCCACTTGTACTAGCCAGCTAGCTAGTTAGCTCAATAGCTTTGTCTTGCTAATATTAATGTTAGCTAACCTTATAGATCATGGGCACAGTTAAGTAGCTATTATTGCCCTTTGTTTATAAAGCGGACGGTCAAACATGGCACGGTGTTGGAAATTGGTTAACGATGGCACTATTTCTTGAAGGATCGTATTATCCGATCACCAGCTAGTGTTAGCCAGAGATAGTTACTGATGATAGATATAACCAACGTTAGCTAAGGTTGATTATCAAAACATTGTCGTTAGTTCGCTAGCTAGCTAGCATTACATTCTCCCGCGAGCTAGCTAACCGTATCAAGCTACGTAGCTCGCTACCGAACCGCAAAACTTAGCAAACAGCCCAGAAGACCAGCCTTAATGTATGCTGCAAGCAAACATTGTCTCTTGACTAAGCGCACATTATTTGTAATACAAGGTTTAGTATATCATAATGTTTTATTGCAAGAAACTTTGAATAGTCTGCATGTTTTGTAAGTTGAGCAGCTGTCACCACAGAGCTAACATTAGATGGACTGAACCAACTACTTGGCCTCTAACGAGATTTAAGTTCTAAGTTACACGATTAACGTGTGTGAATGACATGATGGGAGTTCAGTTAGCGTTTATGACCCATACTATCTAGCTTTGACGCAGGTATATTCATAAAAAACAAAAAAACATCACAGTTCATGGGATGGGATGCACACAGCTACAACCACCCTTTTCTGTGAATCAGATGATGTCTGTTGGATATCTTTAATTTTAACAACCCCCCACCCCTCTCTCACCCCCCACATCCCCCACCCCCCCTCCATATCTTTATCTCTCTAGACTATTTTACACTCAGGTTGTGGGATCAACTGAATTTAGGCGGGATTGCCTTTCTCGGATAAACTGAGAAAAACATTTTGGTGAACTTCCGCAAGGCAGCAGGATACCAGATCAAGTGGCTGCATTCTTCTACTACAACAGTATGCCCTTCAGACAGTGGAAACCTTAGCCAAATCCGATACTGGCTCCCCAAAGATGACAAGGTTTTGAGCAGTAGTTTTTATACCCTATAAGGAGCCAAAGCTAATTTAATAACAAAAAAACTCATAACATCATGTACTACATATTATCATTGTCAATTGCTATACAGGAAAGTTCTTCATTCATAATTTGATCAATGTAAAACAATAGTAAAACTGATTATAAAGTCATAAGGTATGGCATTCGATCTGCTAGGCTTGCCTGGTATCTAATACTCCAAACTACACAGGAACCTATAGTTTTTCTACATTTTGTTATGTTATGTATATATGTAATATATACATTTTCCACAAAATTCTATTGCTGTAATTGCTACCAAAGGTGCATCACCAAATTATTGAGCAAAGGCTAGGAGTGCTTAATTAATGCAACATTTTTCTGCTTTTTTGATGTTGTGATTCTGGATTATTGTGTGTAGAATGTTTTCAGGAAACTAAATAATTTTATTTATTTTGGAACATGGCCATAGCATAACAAAATGTGGAAAAAGTGAAGCTCCGGGGAATACTTTACGATGCACTTTATCTGGTGTTAAGCATAAGCAACATGTTTCTCTTTAGTGCATTCAAAGGGTTAGCCCCTCAACCCAGTGGCTTAATTTTTTTTAAGTCTGAGGAATTAGTTATTGATTGCAACACATTGTTTGCACAGAAGTGTTGCTTTTCTATACTTGCGGTAAAACCAAAACTTTTATTGTGTCTCAAAGGTGCTGGAAGGCAGTAGCTACACAATGATGGGAGGCAGTGAGAGTGGCAGTGGGGAAAAGGATGGGATCCACACCATGAAAATACATGTCCCCATCGGCTGGCAAAGGAGAGTGGATGATGGGTTAGTTGTGTATGTCAGGTGGGTATTTTGACCAAAAGCCTACATTTTTAAACCAACAACATACCACTGTGACCTCACCTGTTTTGAAGCTAAGCTTATGTTTGAGATGAAAACATTGCACTTCCCTGATTGGTGTACCGTCTGAAACCTTTGAGTCAGGTTAAAATCTTTGCTGATCCTTAGTAAATGTAATCTGTTGTGGTTTGTGTACACATCTATTTGAACCATTATCATGCCTGTACCATTACACTTTCTAAAAGCTTCAATGGATTTCTTTGGTTCAGAACTTCAACACTTTAACTACATGACAGCATGCTATGTTTAATTACTTTCAATTCAAAATAAATTAAATGTTTTTTTTTAATAAAACATCTGACATTGTTCTTACATAGATGTTTTACATATTTCATTGTTGCTTGTAGTCCTAGTGGCACTGCCCTCTCTTCTCTGGATGAGGTGAGAACCTACTTGTTGACCGATGGCACCTGTAAATGTGGCCTGGAGTGTCCCCTGGTCATGCACAAGGTAAGTTTGCACTGTCGTCATACACTAACACGTTTTGTGCAACCCTGATTTTTATGTCAACATCATATTTGTTGTCCAGCATTTAGTTGGCGGAGGTATGAAGCAGCCTTAAGTGGCTAATGAATGTGTGCTGAATTTTGTCATAGTTGATATGATTACAGATTTTTACTCCTTATTGAATTGCCTTTGTTATTTGTTATGTGATGTATCCATTCATTTGTCAACAGGTATTCAACTTTAGCCGGGGTGTCAAGGTTCAACATCAGAGCCAACCACTTGGGAGAACGGAGCAGGACATGACAAAGCTCTGCAACCATCGGAGGAAAGTGGTGGCCATGGCAGCATTGTGTCGCAGTATGCAGGCCTCACAGCTGCCATACATTCCTAATCAACCAGGTGAATCATTCAAAATGTTTTTGGGGCATGATTTTATGTATGTTATAAAGTAATCCTGTATGGTTTTGAGTCTTTTCCAAATAACAAACTGTAACTAGATAGTTGTAAAAGATTTGAAGTAAAAGGTAAGTCTCCATCAAAGCATGTTTACTATGCTAGTAAGACTGACTGATAAACGTACGGTTAAACTGTATCAATTTACACTTTTTAATACAAAATTGATACTGGTGTATTCTGTTTCTTTAAATTAAGTTTAAACATGTTATTGTACGAACACGATTAGAGTGGAAGTCAATGATGCCCATAGACCATAATGTATTTTCAATGTTATCAAAATGTGACTCTGCATGTTCAGTCAGTATGCACCGCTGAGTATGTTAATCTACCGTTAATGGTCATAGAAATACAATTTGACAGGAGGTCAGTTCTTGCTTATATCTTAATTGACGGTCTCACTGTTGGCCAACAGTCTTTGAAGGGTAGATTTATGAAGGGGAACACGAGGATGTTGGCACCATCATGCCATCTACCTATTGTCCTGGAACCTAGCCATTTGAGTTTGTGTAGAAATTAAATTAATAAGGACTGCATTACTCAATGTTCTAACCTCTGCAAAGACGGTATGTGAAATTCATGCTCTGTCATTAGATTAGTCTTATACCCACCTTTCACCTGATGGTTTGGGTGTAGATATTTGCCCTATCCCAGACTTTATTGCTAAAGTGTTGGGTCCTTGCATACCAAGAGATCTGAAGGCTTAAAACCCGCCACCATTTGCTTCTACAGAACAGGAGCGGCTACATAATCTGTGCCAGGCCCTGCAGATATTTGTGGACATGAGCAAATTTTGGAAATTACATGAAAAAAGGACTAGCGTTATTATCTTAGACTTCTGAAAATCATGTTCCTGTTTAAATGTATAATGAATAAATACAAATATTCAAAGGAGCTCACATCAATGCACCGAGAGGTACATTTTGATGTGTTTATCGAATGTGTTGCATATACTGTGCCCGAGGTCTGTGACGATCAAGAAAAAGGGGAAACAATATGTTTGCGATTAATTCATGATTAAATAAGGCTGTATAAAATGCACACACCTACATATCATAAAACTTGTTTTGATAAATGAACCGGTAAGCCTTGCATGAACAGTTATTGAGTTACAGCAGTCAGAAAAAAGATGCAACCTTAACATTATTTTCACATGTGAAACTGTTTAGTGGGAATATAATTTTTAAAGATTGTGTGTGTGTGTGTGTGTGTGTGTGTGTTTGTTTGTGTGTGTAGAGGTCAGCAGTGTTGTCATGGAAAACAGAGGTCCTAAGAGGATACAAGTGGAGCAAGGCGAGGAGTACCGTGGCACTTACCAACCTAAACACCAACTGGTCTCTGTCAGACCCAATCACAACCTCAACCCGGCCTCTAGTGGCAGCCCCAAATGCTCCCCTCAGCTCATCTACCCATACAATGGTTTTCCTTCTTTCACCCACTCTAGCACTAACCCCAACAACTCTCTAGAGGCTTTAAGAAGACTAAAAAACCCTCCGCTCCCTGTGTCTGCCTCCTCTGGCGGCACCACCTCCCCGTTCTCCAGCTACAATGCTTCCCAGCGCTCGCCACGTACCCCTATTCCACATAATCTAAGCCAAGGCCAGAGAATAACACCCCAAACTCCAGAAATCCCTGGCTCACCTCGCCTCAGACCTCTATCTCCATCTTCCCCTGTGGTCCTTACCGGAGGAGGAAGAAAAGGAGCACATGCCAACCATCATCCTCACGGTGTCATTGTCAGTTCCCCGCTTTCCCCATCATTTTCCCCTTCCTGCTCTCCCTCTCCCTCTGTTAACAGTATCAACTGCCCATCACCACTCCAGCGCTCTCGACACCCCTCTGCCTCTTCCTTGCTTTCTGAGCAGGGAGTGGGAAACGGGGGGGCTGGTGGAGGAGTGATGGTAATTGGTGCTGCTAGTGGTTGCGGTTACCCCCGAAGGAGGAAATCCTCCTTGTCCCCTCAGTCTCCTAAGCCGGCAGGCTCCCCCAACTCTCCCCTTAACTGCCCTAAGTACAAGCTGGAGGAAATCTTGGAACAGTTCAAGAGCTCAGGCAACGCAAGCACTAACAACCACCAGCACCTCCTGCCCTCCCCCTCCTCCTCATCCCTACTGACCAACCAAAGCAATCCTCAGAACCAGCTTTCCGTAGCCCTTGAAAGAGATAGCAAGCCCTCATTAAAAGCACTTGATCCAGTTTCCAGTGGGCCTGCAGGGTTTGGACCAAGCAGTGCTGGTGTAGGACCCTTCTTGAGCCACTCCCACGGTCACCAGGCTAGGCAGCTGCACCCTGTCTCCTTCCCTGCCAGTAGCCTCCTCTCCGCAGCAGCCAAGGCCCAGGTGGCTCAGATGACTCAGAACACCAGCCTTAACTCTGGCTGCCTCACTCTAAATATGACCTCTCCCCTGGAGGTCTCAAAAGAGATTCAACAACAGCAGTCGTCAAAGGTAACAAACAGCACTTTACACTACAGCCACGCCTCTACCCCAATCCCTACTAGCAGGCCTCATCCTCCTCTTGCAGCAACATCCACTTTCCTCTTCCCTCCATCCCACCCGCTTGCTCAGTCCATGGCTTCCTCCTCAACTCCCTTCCTCCCTCCTGTGATGGAGCGCAGTGCCTCGCACAGGAAGAGGCAACGGTGTTCTCCTACGGTTCTCAGCATGCTGAAAGATGCCCATCTGTCCAACGGCCCCAGAAAAACACTAGGAGACTCCTCCGTTATCAACCTTTCTTCAACCTCGCCGTACTCTACCTCAGCAGCACAGAGCGATCATATCCCCAATACTGTGTTGGGGACCCACCATCACCTCCTGCAGGCCCAGACCAGACTTGCCAACCACCAGCCTGGGCACCAGAAGCAGACTGAGACCCTGGACTTCACTACAGCCCTGGCCGTGGCCGGGTTTCCTCTAAACCTGGATCCTCCCACCCAGCCACTTTCTGCCCTGTTACACCTGCTCAGTGTCCAGAATGCCCAGGCTTCAGTGTCTGCCCAGCATGGATCTGGCCCCAGTTTTGCAGTAGTGGGTGGAGGAGGCAGTAACAGAAATAGCCCAAGGCAGTCCTCCTGCTCTCCTCAACCTAATTTAAACACTAGACCTTTGCAGACACAGTCCCCCCTTCCCTCTAACACTAACAATACACTAGCCTCTACAGCTCATTCTCTCTCCCCTTCTCAGTCTAGGTGTAGGCAGTCACCGTTTCTGTTAGGCGACTCTGAAAGTACTATACAGGGGCTTTCTCCTGCTTCACCACTTGCCAACCCTCACTCGGCTCACCTTCATAGTAGCATGTCTCGGGGCTCCTCATTTTCTCCTCCTCATTTGAATCACGTTCCTGAAATGGACTCTGTTTCCCAGTTACCCCTAAGACTAGCGTCACCCGAGGGCACTGCTACCACAGTATTGGACCGTTGTAACATTTCAACAGTACACCAAGGTCACACTCAGAGCGGTGGCTCTTCAGTAACACCAGTTGCATCATCAACTTCACCCAAACCACTGGATCTCAGTAACCATGTCCTAGCTCTACTGACAGCCACTTCTACTTTGCCTCAAGGCGAAGGGAGTACTGATGCCACGACCCTTAGTAAAAAAACTGCAGGTAAGGGGCCTGGTCGAGTTTTAAAGAGATTTTAATGTGATTTTATATCTGTATTTATATATATTTGTAGATACAGTGCATTTGTAAAGTGTTCAAACCCCTTCACCTTTTCTCCCAAAAAATTTATGTTACAGCTAAATTCCAAAATGTATTAAAAAGTAAAATAATAATATCACATAAAAGTTATAATAACAGAATAACAAAAAGCTTTTATTACCTGAATAACCAATTTGTTGATTTAATTGCTTCGCTCAGGAACTCAACATCATCAGGTCTCCGTTGGGGAAAAAAACCCAGGAGTCAAAAGTCCTGCCACAAGCCCCCAAAACCTGTCTCCATCTGGGGGACAGTCTAGCCCTATAACCCCATCTAATCTTGGAGAAAATGGCTCAACTCCCTTACCCTTAGCTGAGGCTTTCCCTTTCATGAACCAAGAACAGCTTCTCCAGCTGCTTTCCACAACAGGAGGACTCCCCTCACTCCTGGACCCTACGATCCTGGCCTCTTTTCCCCTTGGAGGCCTTTGGCTGCAGCACGCACAGCTACCGGGTGCCACTGCCCCGCAGCCTCCACAACATCTGTCAGATCAGCAACATCTACTGATTGAACATGAAGAAGCGCTCCAACAGAGCCAAGAACAACAACAGCAGCAACACAAACAACAATCGAATAACCATATACAACACAACCCTTTGTTTCCATTGTTACCATTTTTAATGGGACCCCAAGGAGAGCTGCCTCTAAACCTCCTGGGCCTGATGAATCCACTACCGACCCATACAGTCCCCACACATAGCCCAGGACAGGAGAATGATCTGGGGCTAGCAGAAAAACCAGGACTTCAAGCTTTACTAATGGCCTCTTTGCTACTGGGTCAACAACAGGCTGCTATGCTACCATTATCTGGCATGGGCCATCTCAGTCAATTGAACTTAGAACTCCCTCTCAATCAGCAGCACCAGCTCCCAGCTTCATTGGAGGGCCTTTCCCTTGATAAAACCTCTGGCATTGATTTGTCAGCTCTTCCTGGCCCCGGGCTCCTTGAAGTCCTCCAGGGGCTTCTTCCACCTCTTCCCCCAGCTGAGGGGCCTCTCCAGGCTCTTCATGCCCTCCTGTTCCCTGGCCCCTTGCCTCAAGCCCCTGCAGCCTTCCTTCCCCTCAGTCCTGCCCTGTTATCCGCTGCCCTTGGCTCTAGTGAGCTCCAATCCCCCCACACCCAGCAACCCCCTACACAGCACACCCAACAACCCAATTGTCAGGTAGGCTCCCCATACCCACATTAGATCCTTTATTCAAATGTGTAGATTATTTCTCTGTGGAACTATAAGTACCTTTCACCCTAAACATCCCTAATGACTTTATTAACTTCTCTAAACGTCCCTAAACGCAAGTATTCTTCTGAATTTTAACCTTATATGGTATTTTGTCATGATCTTAATGTCTAGTTTGTGTACTTGGTTGTTTGCCATTGCTAAGCATGCATGAGTGGACCTTTTCCTCTGCAAAGGAAAAAAAAATCATCCTGAGATTGAGCACTGTGTTTAGACAAAAAGTTAATTTTTTTGCCGCTTTGAGGATTTTACAAATCACTTTGTCTATCTCAGGTGACTTCTTCTGTTACCTCCGAGTCCGGTGTGGAAACCCTGATCCCCTTATCTCTACAGGCTAAGGACAACCACATCCTCCAACAGTTATTGCTTAATCCCACTATATTGGGTAAGCCGCCATTTTCACAGATGCTTTTCAAAATACACAGGATACAATGTTATTTCATTTTCCAGCATATGGCAACTACCAATGGAAGATTTGTTTGTGTTTGTAGGAGACTTGTCTACTCTGACCAGCCTCCACAGTATGCTAGGTCTAGGAGCTGGGCCACTCCTAATGCCACCAGAACAGGCCTTAGCTCTTGAAATGCCTCTGCTTCAAGGCCCTGATGGAGCGATCAACCTCCTCAACAACATACAGGTACATTTGCTTCCAACTGTTATCATTAGACCGGTTTCTACTATTATGTAGATTTCAGGGTTTTTTGGTTGCTGTTGTATGTACAGTCATGGCTAAAAATATTGGCACCCTTGCTATTCTGTCATGAAATGCAGCCCTTCGACCAGAAAATTGTTGCAATTGCAAATGTTCTGGTGTGATGTTTATTTCTTTTGTTGGCATTGGAACAACACAAAAAATCAGAGAAGCAAACTTGAAAACATTTCATACAGAACTCAAAAAATTCACCGGACAGAATTATTGGCACCCTTAAGTTAATATTGTCAAAATTGTGAGAAATAATGGCTAAATAATGTGATGCACCTGTAATTTGTGTTTAGACCCACCTGTGGCAAGTAACAGGTGTGGGCAATATAGAAATTACACTTGCAACCACTTAAAATAGAGAAAAGTTGTGCCACACTGAGCATGGAGAAAAGAAAGAAGAGTATTGAGTTGTCTGTGGATTTGAGAGCCAAAATTGTGGAAAAACACGGACAATCTCGAGGCTACAAGTCCGTTTCCAGAGATATTAATGTTCCACTGTGTCCACTGTGCGCAATGTCATCGAGACGTTTGTGGCCCATGGCACCGTAGCTAACCTCCCTGGACGTGGGCCGAAGAGCAAAATTGATGTCAGATTACAACGAAGGATTATTCCAATGGTGGATAAAGAACCTTCATCAACTTCCAAACAAATTCAAGCTGACCTGCAGACACAGGGTACAACATTGTCAGCTCGCACTATCCGTCGCCATCTGAATGAAAAGGGGTCCACATAATGTGGACAGATGAGGCAAAAATAGAGCTTTTGAGTAAATCACATCATGGCACTGTTTACAGAAAACAAAATTAGGCCTTCAAAGAAAAGAACACGGTCCCTTCAGTCAAACATGGTGGAGGGTCAAAGATGTTTTGGGGTTGCTTTGCTGCTTCTGGCACTGGGTGCCTTGACTGTGTGAATGGCATCATGAAATCTGAAGATTACCAAAGAATTTTGGAGCACAACGTAGTGCCTAGTGTCAGAAAGCTGCGTCCCCACCAGAGGTCATGGGTCTTCCCGCAGGACAATGACCCAAAACACACTTCAAAAATCACTCAGACATTGTTACAAACAAAGCGCTGGAAAGTTCTGAAATGGCCAGCAATTAGTCTGGATCTGAATTCCATAAAACATTTGTGGAGAGATCTTAAAACATCAGCACAGAGAGGGTTTCCTTCAAATCTGAAAGACCTAGAGCAGTTTGCGAAAGAAGAGTGGTCCAGAATTCCAGTAGAGACGTGTAAGAAACTCATTCATGGTTACAGGAAGCGATTGATTTCAGTTATTTTTTCCAAAGTGTGTGCCACCAAATATTAACTTACGGGTGCCAATAATTTTGTCTAGTGCATTTTTTGCGTTCTGTGTGAAATGTTTTCAAGTTGGACTTTGCTTCTCTGATTTTTTGTGTAGTTCCAGTGCCAACAAAATAAATAAACATCACACCAGAACATTTGCAATTGCAACAATTTTCTGGTTGAAGGACTGCATTTTATGACAGAATAGCAAAGGGTGCCGATATTTTGGGTCATGACTGTATGTATGTTTTTCAATCTGACCTGCAATGTTTACTGCCATAGATTTGTTTTGTAAACAAAACGTCCAATGCATTTTCTTCTGCCCTCTCTAGTTAAATATCACAAACCAATCAGAGGGAGATAAACCAATAATTGTGCAAGGATCAGACAACCCATCCCAACAGGAGGATATACCGTCCAGTCGGTCCTCTATTGAGACAGTACCCAGCCCCTCTTCAGCTCGAGCCCAGACTCCCATCTCCCAATGTGTTGGGGATCGATCTGTTAGTAGTGGAGGAGTACTTAACCCCTATGCCTCTTTTATGGAAACTATCTACACCTCCTTTCTCCAGGTGAGTGCAAAAGAAGAGCAAGAAGCTCAAGAGGCTCAGTCTGGGTCAGATGACACCACCACCCTGTGTGCCTTACCCCCCACTTATCCCGGGGAACACCCTCAAGCAAGTGCCCCGGTCTCCCTAAGCCCTCGCAGAGCGTGCTCCATACGCAATCTGGATTTATCACGACTCAACATGGAAGCAGCTGCACACTCCCCAGCACAAGGAACCCCAAAACTCAGTGAGGACGGCTCGGCTCCACAGAGCAGACAAAGGGTAGCAGAGGGGCACACACACACCCAACCTTTCCTTGAGGAGGCCAAGACGGACAGTCTTGGACTTTTGACTGGTTTGAAAGAAGCCTCTGGGGGGCTTATGGAACAGAGCAGGGTGAGGACTCTTTGGTTGCTCTTAGATTCTACAAGGAGACTTGCATTTTCCCCTTTGGCCCTATTCTACAAGCAAATAATAATCCGTGACGCGTCTGTTGGTGTGATCTGTGTCTATGTTTCATCCACAGGACCAACTGGCACCATCTGGGGGGTCGAGGAAAGGCAGAAAAAGAAAACAAACGTTAGTATCTGTGTTTAGACTTTGCCAGACAAGTCTCTAAGTGAAATTGGGCTAATGTTTAATTTAATTCCTCAGTCTCCCCCCCCCCCCCCCATGGTTTACCAAATTATTTTAATTTGTACCTTAGGTTACAAAATGTACTGGAAGATTTTCGTGACATGGACACTACAACTTTAGAAGACCCTAAACCTACAGTAAGACTGTCAAACCTATAGTCATATGCAACTTTTACAATTTTACTTTTTGAAAATGTGTGGACACATTATGATGTATACAGAATATGTGAACTTTCTTGGTCCTGTATATATGTTGTTAGCTACCACATGGCATTAGCATTGCATGCATGACTTGATCCAATTTGGTTGTGAATCACATCCGCCCCACCCCGGATACCGATGCCAGTGCGGGGGGGGGGGGGGGGGGGGGGGGGGGGGGGGGGGGGGGGGGGGGGGGGGGGGGGGG
>JAVQJS010096507.1:0-11412 GCA_036024795.1 Galaxias rostratus
TTTAGGGTTAACTATCCTCTCTGCGACCCATAATGCCTCTCATCCACAATATCTGTCTGTCCGTCTGTCTGTGTGTATGCGCCAATGTGTGTTTTCTGCAGTACCTGTAATTGCTGTAGTGTGTACCCCCCCATGGTACTTTCTACCTCTCTGGGCATGCGTTGGCACTGTACTGCCGGTCATTGCAGTGGTGGGGGGGAATTGTGCATGATGCAGGGATGATGTGACCAAGGCTTGTGCTATCATTCTGAACCACTAGGGGGCAATCATGCACTACTTTGCCTCAGTACTCTTAACACTGATTGAAGAAAAATGGGTTCGTTTGTAATGGGTTGTAGAAACTGTGTGGTACAAATCTATCAATGTCATGCAATTGATACATATTATTATGGAACATGAATACACAAACAAAAACATTCGGATCTATGTTTTTAATCTCTACGTTGTTTATTATAAAAATAATCTAAGTTATCTGACTGAGGTAGTTTTGTCATGACTTTAATATAATGCGGTTATTTCCGAGTCCATGTCCAAACAGTGGACATGAGGTGACAGTGAATCAAGATGGGACTGTTTGTGGGTCCACTGAGGTTATGAACGAGGGGAAGAGCCAGCCCTCACATGATAAACAAATGAAGTCTCTGACTTAAAGAAGTGATGTGTCACATTCACAATGCTTTAGACACGATTAAGGCTCTTTCCTGATCCATAAAAATATCTTAATGTGAACCAATAACTGGAACTGAAAAAATAGAAACAATTCAAACTGGTGTTCTTAGAAAATCGAACTGCACAAGGTTTCACAGGTTGATGGAGGGGAAATTTAAGGGAAATTCGACTTCAAATCAAAACAAAAAATTTGTGTGTTGAAAGTGTGAGAATCTGCTAGTATGGCAAGTCATTGTGAGTCAGCCATTTTTGAGTCGAAGCCCCTGATCCTGGTGTTTACTTGTTTTCCAAACAAAATATTCCACAACCCTCACACGCCAAGCACTCACACGTGTTGTTTCCCTCTCTGCTGTTCCCTCAGGCAGCAGAAGCAGTGGCTCCAACCCCAGCGCAGGGAAAGTTCGTCGTTCCTCCCCCCAGGAGAAGACCCAGCGGTCGGGGTGCAGCGAGTCCGACCCAGCTGCCCGCGGGGGGGCCCGCCGCTCTGCCAGCCAGCTGAGTCACCATAGCCACGCCCTCTCCGGCCACAGCCACGCCCTCTCCGGCCACAGCCACGCCCGCTCCGCCCTCAGCCATGCCCAGTCCCACCGGAGCAACGCCTACTCGCACAAAAGCCAGCCGTCGTTTATCTACAGCAGCCAGGGCCCGTTCCCTAAACCCGGGCCAGGCTCGTGCGGCCTCAGTGAGAGGAGCCACGCCTCGTCCTATGGCCCTCCGGGACTGCCTCCCCCGTACTGCCTGGCCCGCCTGGCCCCCAAGACTGCTGTCAGCAGCAGCAGCAGCACCCCCCCCGGAGCCCCGCCAACCAGAGAGCTGGCCTCCGTCCCCCCGGAGCTCACCGCCAGCCGCCAGTCCTTCCAGCACGCCATGGGAAACCCCTGCGAGTTCTTTGTTGACATCATGTGATAAGACGTTGACAGTGCCTTTGTTTTTCTTTTCTTTCTGTCTCCCTCTCTCTCTCTCTCTCTCTCTCTCTCTCTCTCTCTCTCTCTCTCTCTCTCTGGAAAACCTGCACAAACTCCTCATACCGCCGGCCCACTGAACCCCCCTACAATTCATTACGTTTTAAAACCGTCCCTCTTTGCCATTGAGCGTCCCCATAATAAGTAGCCACAATGTTCTCCCTCTGATGTCTGAGCAGAGGACAGACAAGTGCTGGAGCTCAATGTGAGTGAGAGCGTGTTTTCTTTTCGAGACACCCTCACCCACAGACAGATACCGACCGGACTTCTCTCTGTGTCTTGGTGGAGAGAACACACACCTCATCTCTTCAACTTTTTTTATATTGTATATTGACGTCCCGTGTACAGTTTGTGAAAACGTGAGTGGTGTTCAATGTGGTGATCTTTTTTCAAAGCTACCACACAAAAACAGTGTCCAAGAGGGTACGTTCTGCTCTAGCTGGAGAAGAGGTCTGTTTGTTTGCTTTTCAGGCAGATCTGTTTTCAAGCAGGTCTGTTTTTCCAGTCTGGCTTGGTCTGGATATCAATCCCCCAGACCAGGCCCGTAACACTGGGCAGGGAAACCCCGAATGATGTGGGTCCAGCACTTTGGACTGGAGCACCTGACTACAACCTTCACTGCTCTAGTTTGACAACAGGCCAGGTTCTCAGTACGCAGTGGAAACCATGGCCTTGTCAAACTCTCACTTGCCAACTCCGGTAGTTCAAAACTATTGCCCTTGTTCAGTTGACGGTCCATGCCCACCCCCCCCCCCTGTCATGAAGAAGGACCTTGTTGCCAGCCCCCTAGTCTAACTAGGCTGCCTACCACTTGCATGACAGTCGCAACTGAAAAGCAGTGAAAGAAACCTTTATTAATGACTTTTTAGTTTGTTTATGTATTTGAAATTTAAAGTGAGGGTCACATACGTTGCCAAACGGAGCAAAGGAAAGCACCCATACACTGGAGAACAATTTGTGATGTTATTTATGTGATTATGTTGCATTGGTGGTGTCATCCTCTGTCTTACTGGGGCTAATGGACGTAGACAATCCTGACCACTGTGCCCGCTGTGCTTTGACGAGTGGATCATGATTGCAGTTAGTGATGTGGACGCAGACGTCCACAACGCACTAATTCAGCCAACAAAAACTCATCTGTGCATCCTCAATGAGTAAAGTCACTTAGAAGACTGTACAGCCCCGCCCTCGATTTGATTACTGAAAGGGATCTCGGGGAGATGGGATTTACCTGGGTGTTAAAAGCATGTACAAATCCCCCTAGTAAAATGTGGGGGGACGGGACGCCAATGAGGTGGGACTTTTCTGTGTCATTGTCACCTAAGTCTTCTCTTATACCTTGGATGTGACAGAATGGAGTTCAGTAAGATTGACCTCAGGGGGGGAAAACACCCCCCCCCCCCCCAGAGACTGAATGTCTGCTTTGTTCAAAACCAATTCCACTTGAAAGACAGAGCTATAAGCAGTGGTAGTGGTGTGATAAGAGATGGATCTCTTGCTGAAGGACTTGCAATGCACACTTATTATTTGAGCACTTTTCCCTTGTCTCTCCCTCTGGCTCGTTAGTATGAAACACTGTTTGCAATCAAAGCTTTCTCCTTCATTTTGTTTCTTTACAAAAGAGGAATAAATTGTACATAGAAATTTATTATATACAAGAATTAAAAAAAATATATATGTACAAAGTTTTTTTTCCTTAGACTGACTCATTTATCCCGTAACATTATGTGGACTGTCAACAAATTGATGACTAAACACAGACATCGTCTGAACTCATTCAGGAGCCAAACAATACAAACAAAGTCACCATTTGGAACAGATCATTAAAGATAAATGTGTGTTTCATACAACTATAAAAAAAACATTACGTGTCACTCTATGGTAGAGATTGTTCTTGGTTTAACTATCACGAAACCATATCAGCTAGATGAGCTTTTGTGTCTTGGGCATTTCAAACTAAAGCTGGGAGTCCGATTAGGCCAGTTATAGCACTCACTTGCATTCACCTTGCCTCCCACGCCTGTGGAACTTCCATCATCAATGTGTACTTTCCATGTGGGCTGCTCTGACACTCATGCATGCGCAGTCAGACTTGTGCGCACACACACACATACACTCATCACCAGAAAGACCCCTCAATGCTACATAGGAAAAAAAAGTGTTACCAGAAATCCTCTGCTGAAGACAGGTCCTGCTGTCATATAGCACACCACCCAATCACGTGTGGGAGGACATGGGTCAGGAAGTGACGTGTTGTCTGTGGCTGTCACCCCCAGCCGTGGTGGCAGGGCAAAGGTATTTTACAAAAGGACTGCGGAGGTTCATCTACTTTGCTTACACTAATACAGGTACAGTGAGAAAACACTTGAATGGTCTCAGGCAGCAGCTCCTCAGAGAGACACGACACGAGGGTGTCACAAGTATTGAGACTTGGTGAGCTCCCCACCTTGAAACCGGCTAAGATTATAGGTTGATACAGGACGTGACATTGTGCATGGCCACTGTCAGCAAATGCAGTCATGTAATTATAGTCATCTACCAATCAGTCTAATATAAGACATGTCTGCTAATAGCAGTGGCAGTATTACATATTAAAGGTTAACGTTTCCACTCAATAAGCCCATACAAACATGCCCATATGTGGGTGTTGGTGTGGGTTATGTTTGATTATTTTGCGTAGACAAAATGTTGACATTTGAACTTCTTTTACACTAGTGAAAGGCCAAAAGAATATATAAAGTAACACCAAACCAAGTCTTACAAAAGTTAAAGACTATTCAATATAATCTCAAAACTGCAAAATCTTTTATTGGACAATTATAATAAATATAATAGTTGTATCTGAGCATGACATAGGTTAAGGTTCAACACTAGTTCTCTGTTCACAAAGCTAATCTTTCATACAATCTGCAATTAATGTTATTGGGAATTACAACCAAAGCTGAAAGACAAATGATTGATTGTTGGGGAATATTTTGATACCAGATCTGATAGTTAAATACGATTTCAGGTAACCATAAAGGTAAACGGACATTTTACTGAATGAGGACTTTCCTTGTTGGCATTAAAACGATATCACGATAATGAAAGAACCTAATTCCTGGATTTTTAGAATATACTTTTTGTTTCAGTTTCATTCATAAAACACAATAGGCCTATGTTGTTCTTATTTCCCAAAGAGTACCAGTGCCCGCTTGAATCTCCCGTGGTCTAATGGGTGACTAACATAATCAGCTGAGAGACACCAGCTGAGAAACACAAGGATATAGAAGAAAGTTCATAACATTTTGTCTTTGTCACACGAATCCCATTGTCTTTCCCTGAACCAGATAAGTCATCCTTGCACTTCTCTTTTCGGGAACATGAATACAATCTAATTTCAATCTTGCCAGCTGTTCAAAGTTACAGATTCTCTCCGTAAGGTCTACATTCTACATTAAGATCGAAGGTTCATATATTAATCAGTTTGCCACTTCAACATCAGAACATGTTTTAAGCGTCTGATGACTAAAGTCTTGACAAAACGGGAGTCGTCGTTATTCTAGATCTGAAGGTTTATCATTTAAATTATAGGGTTCAACTTCCAAGACGAAAGGAACCTAAATGGTTAGGTCTAGCAACGTGTTATCAGTACCTCTCACGTTTATCGGGCCGTTTGCGATTTTTCGGCGCTTTTCAATTTGAACCCCGCAACCAAGGGAAGGGACACTTACCCGATACCTTTTTCTTGTGTGTGACAGTGTATCGAAATCTATAACTTTAGGCGTAAGTATTCGAATCAAATAAACGCGCTGTACAACACATTTTTTTGGGTTCTACATCAACCTAATTACACGCATACAAATGATCATTAACACACAATTGGCTGTGAAAACGATTTAAAATTACCCTTTGTTACAGCCATACACACAGGGGTTTGTTGAAATATTGTCTGTCTTTTTTCTCGGTATGAGAGAGGCGGCGTAAAATATAAAATGTGTGTGCATTTACATAGACGATTTTCGTTGAATTAAAAGTTTGACAAATGACTCTAGCATCTGTCTCAAACCCCGCCCACCAAAGAAACGCCCAAGCAACTCGTAATATCCACAGATAAAAAGTAAAACTTTCCACTCGCCGTTCCAAAAATGCTGAAAGCTGCCTATTGCATACCATACTCTGTTATTTTGTTCTATATCAGACGATCTGACCATGAGCAAAGAAAGTGAGAAGAAGACTCTGCGTGTGTCCCTCCGGCTGATGTGCCTGGTTCTCCTCTTCACACACAGCCGTAGTAGCAGTATGGCGGGAAAGACCGCTAGAGGATGCAAAGACTGGGACCCCTCTGGAGAAAGCGATATCTGTTGTAATGCCTGCCATCCAGGTAAATGAGACTGATTGATTATTTAAATTGCTTTACGGAATCAATGCTATTCATCCTATGTTATCAGGGCTGTACAGACCCTTTGCTTTAGATCTGAAGCATGCATTGTCTGAAGAGACACGTATTGATATGTGAAGTTTATGAAAGAGAAGTGTAACAGAATAGTTGGATTACATCAAAGTAATAAACACATTTTCAAATGATGATTCCACCTTTTCAACACCCACTATTGAACATAGGACAGATACGGAGGGGGATATAAACAATCAACAGACTTTGGACCATGGAATGTATGTTCCCTTACATGTGTATTTGGTAGTGTAAAAACGTTGTACAACAGTGTCTTCTCTTTTGATTGAATGCACATCCCTGGTTCAGTGAACATTTCCGCTTTTGTGGTTTTTCTTTTTTACCAATTTTGTCTCTGTGGCTTCTGCTAATACCACATCAGAGAGATGCCTCCAAGAGATTACTATGGAATACGTGTGCATTGGTGTAAATGATCAGGTGGAAAGCAATATTACAGTTTTTGAAAAATAGATGCTGTCATCATCATTGTGGTCATGTAGTAGAAGCTAGCAATGCGAGGGTACCTATAGATTTTTTAGACAGGTGTTGTGTGTTAATAACGCTAGTGAAAGTTATGGTCTATCCCTAAGAATTGCATATCGAAATGCAGATTTCTTCATTGTTTGTTGTGGTGTGTATTGCACCCAGATGATGAATACTATTAAAAATAAATATGTTTATTTCATCTTTTTGTGAATGTGCAGGATACATTTCCCCATTGCGAGAATGTGTGTAATATTAAGATTTACAAAACACAGTTGGGTGTTTGATCGCTGTTTCTCTTCCACCCTCTCTCCCTTACTTTCTCTCGTTTATAGGGAATCGTATATCTTCACGTTGTGGTCAAGATCCAGAAGTCCTCTGCACTCCATGTGAAAATGATACCTACACTGTTAAAGCAGACGAACTTCCCTGTCTCAAATGTACTCAGTGTGTAGGTATGTCTGTCTGCACACTTCTTCTTGTGAAGCAACGCTTCTCTCCCACTGGAGTTCAGTCACAAAGGCAATTATTTACGCTAGAATATTAGTAAGCAAATAAACGATAATAATTGTTTTGGTTGGAAATGTCTTTTCCTTTTTGATCAATCGGTTTGAACTTGTTTACCTTCAAAAAATCCATATAAAAATCAACAATGTAAATATGCAATTCAAATTCAGTCATTCGGTCTGTGTTAATTCCAGAGAAGAATGGTAACTGACCACATTTTCCCCAACTTTTATTCCCTGTAGGAGCTCAGATCCTTGTGAAGCAATGCACCAAGTCCTCTGACACAGTGTGTGGTTGTAAAGTCGGAATGAAATGTGGAGATGAGAAATGCAATTTCTGTGTTCAAGAGTGTAGAGAAGGCCAGGAGCCGACTGACAAACGTAAGAGAAACATTCAGTGTTGTATGAATGTATGACCTGCTTAGTAAACGCTGGTGGTGCAATGTCTTTTGTTCGAAATGAATGAGTGTTGAGAAGAAGAAAAACTGTCACTGTCCATGAGAATTCATGTTAGGAAAGTTGTCAAGTTTCAGTCTGCACTTACATAATACAAATGCTGTAAATACGTAGGCTAGATTTCTGGTCATCAAAGTAAGTTTTGTTTTTTTTGAGTACATTTAACGAACCTAGAAGTAAGTTATTGACACAGCTACAACTTTTGTTTCGTAACAATAAGTGATTTTCTTGCCCCAGTAATGAGACTGTCTGCACTTAACTATTAACAGGCTCCTGTAGAGCTTGTCCAGAGGGGACCTTCAATGACCAGATCCACCAGAAGTGTAAACCTTGGAGCAAAAGGTTAGTTAAGGTCCCAATAAGTTCAAACAAGCTGAGATGAATAACAGTTCCTTATTTTTCTATCTGTTCATTTCCTGCTCCCAGTCCTCTCAACCATACAATAATATTTCTACCAGAAAACTGGAAAAAAACAATTGTGGATAGACTACAGTACAAAAAACGAGAAGAACTATTTACTATGTTATAGTTAACCAAATACATTTTGTGTTTATTTATCAGGGCTTATGTCTTGATTATTGATTATTAATTGCTTCCCATTTCCAGCTGTTTAGATCCAAAGGCAACAATGCTTAAAGGGGACGCCTTTAATAACATCAAATGCTTGAGAACACCAGAGAACAATTCCACACCCTCCATAACCACCTTACAGACACACCTGAAACCAACCAGTAAGGAAGACTACTCTTAACTTAAGGCCAATTCCAAACAGTTATTCAATTACAAAAAGATAACCTATTTATGACTGTCTTTTGTCTTTTAATAGACCGTTCAGAAGATGCAACCATAACACTTATTGTTGTGATTGTCGTTCTCATCGCCATAATCCTCACCATTGCCAGCGCTGCCATCAGGAAAAGGATCCAGAAAAAAAACAAGTGTCTGGAAAAGGTGCACATAGCGCAGGTCATCACGACTCCCACGACAGGTACTTCAACTTTAATAAAAACTACGTTCACATCTTGTGTTCTGACCAACAAACAGTTTTATCAAACTGTTATTTTGCTGAATTATCATTTTGTTAACAGTAGCAAGTGAGCAGCACACAATCGAACATACTGATTCTGTATGTGAGTGCCAGCATCACTATAGCTAGATCTTACAGTGTGTTACACCCCTTTTTAGACGAGCCCCGGACGTTGAGGTCAGAGCCTGGAGAATACAGCTACCACCCGCCACAACAGGAGCACGGTAGCAGCTCCGAGTCCCTGGCCACGTCCCAGACCTCCAAAGACCCACTGCTCGTGTGAATGTGTGCAGCAGACCCGGGTTCGAATTTGGGGTTTATATACACAAGTGAGATTGTCTGTGACTCTTTGCCTGGAATCACTGGACTGTATTCACATGAGCAGGTTGAAGACAACAATACTGTAAATCTTGGAGTTATTTAGGGATACAAACGTGCCAGCATTTGATACTCTGGATGGGAGAATTGACTGTTCATCTGCATGTCTTTTAAGAACCTTTCCTGACAAAAGACAATTGATGAACGTATGTCCATAGGGTTGGTATGTATATTACTATGTTTGGACAGAAATATTCAAAAAGCCTTAGTTGAAGAAGTGGCATATTGGCAGCTGGGGAAGAAGGGGAATTTTGTCTGGGGAAATCAAGTGACCCAACCATCTGCCTACTCAGAGTCAGAGTATGACTACTCGCACAGATAGAAGTACAACTAATCCACGTGTAAGCTCGCTAACGTACACTGTACTTGACATTTACTGTATTAATTGCATATCAACGTAAAGAAACCCTTAACCCCTTATTTAAATGCGTCTGCATACTAGATGGGTGGGGGGCTCTTACGTACTACTATGGCATTTAAGAGAGTAAGCGTGAGGGAGGAAGATCAGCGCAGTTATTTTTTTAGGTACAGTAACTGGTGGGCGTTTAAGTCGCTTGCGTAAAAAGAAAATACCACAAGTACAATTTGTCAATGCTCTCTCCCCTGCTTTTCCCACCTACGCTGGCGCTGTATTTCAATTAGGTTTACTTACTGTAACCACCCCGTTTTCGGCTACCTACCTACTTCTTTATCATACGCCTTGCCCGATGTAAAGGAGTTACATTTGCGCACTGCAGTAGGTTGAGTTACGGCATAAATGTGAGTGATTCTATGTATAACGGGAGGTGACTTGACGTAGTAGCATTTTGTTTTGTTTTACGACCTCATATTAAAGCATGGTTTTTTCCCCAGGATCCATTTATTATATTTTGTTAGATCGTTATGCACTATACAGACACATACCAATAAATGACAGAGCAATGATTCAATGCATGCTCCTTTGCATTGCCAAGAAAAGAGAATTTGGGAATTTTCTGACAGAACCGTTCGCGAATACAGATAACATTTAAGGGGATTTTCCCGTTTCACAATTCACACGATCAAAGGTCATTGGAAACGTCAGTGTAAAGCCGCTGATGGATTCAGAGCCAAGTGATATTCGATGAAGTGTCCTCCACCGCTCTGGTAATACTCAACATTGTCGGCTGTTTACCCTCAGGGTTCCCCAACATTACCATTACCAACTAATTTTGACCTCGAGATGGTTGATGGTTTGTCAATGGGCTTTACTTCATAATAAGCGTTAGTCAACGCTTAGTCACCATCTATTTGTCAATAGGAAAATCAGATAGTTTCTTAACGATATTAGAAGTACGTATCCCTTTGAAGGGATTATTGATGAATGCGTCATACATTGTGATCTCGGGGCGGAAATGTCACAATGACTCAGCACACTCAGCAGTAAGAAGTTATACCGATAGACACAAATTCGTTCTTTCAAGAAATTGACACTTAAGCTTTCTCTCATCTCTGGCATATGGGCTAAATACTCAGGAACTGAAGAGATCGTGCGATAAAGATTTAAGATTGATTTAATCATAGTCAAATCGTGTAATATTTAGACAACCTTGTCATGTGTATACAGCTTTTAAAACAGGGTGACTCGGCTACAATAGCATATCTTGTTTCAACTGCTATGGTTGGGATATTTTGTGAATGCAAGTGAAAAAAACACTGTACAATGAGTCAACCGTTACGAACAAATGTCAGCAGAGGACACATTGCCCACAATGTCACAGATGAAGTGATAGTGGAAAATCACGTGCGACATATCTCACTGTACCAAAGCTCTCAATCGTCATCACTTTTCCATAGCAATCTTTACGTGACAATCAGGTAATTAACCCTGAGCTTGTATGTGATCTTGTATGTTGGTGTTTTTAACTCTATTGATAATTTCACATATTTCAAATCTGATTATTTTTAAAGAAAAATTGTACAAGTACTTCTTAAAGAAGAACCGGTAAAATTTCATGTTTTAAAGTAAATAAAAGTATACATTTTTTCTTCTGATGAATTCATTGAAAAACCACAACTTAAGAATGCTTTAACGTCGATTTGAGAGGAGCCAAACGAAGACTCAACGTCAGTGGCAAGACACCTTCAATATAAACAGATATTCAGACTTTTGGCCTGGGAATTGGTGTATATATATTTTTGGAGAACACGAAGAACAAAAGATAGGAAAGATAGGTACACTGCCAAATACTCATATTCTACCGCAGCGATGAAGACAGACATTGCAGAAACAATCAAGAGACTTAACGGCATAGCCGTGGGACTGAAAAGCGATGTCCTGGTTGACTGCAAAGGGTAGTCTATAAACGCACACTTCAGCTTGTATTTGTGTAAATATAGGATACTTCCTGTAAACCCCCTCCAAATTTCCCAGGGCATTCCCAACCCTACACTTATCAACACACTTGACTGTTAATATAAAGTCAGTAGCCTCTCTCCACTTTCCCAGAAGACATTGCTTTAGTAACTAAAGAAAGATGA
>JAVQJS010096517.1:0-24735 GCA_036024795.1 Galaxias rostratus
CTCTCTCTCTCTCTCTCTCCCCCTCTCTCTTTCTCTCTAGCTCTGTCTTGCTCTCTCTCTCTGTCTCTCTAATTAAATAAGACATGTCTAAATCGCTCAGTACATTGACAGGTATTATGATTCCGGAAGCGAGAGTGAAAAATCAGTTCGAGTTTGAGGGTAGTTTAAACGAATGGGTTTTGTCTTGCCTTCCTGCACTTTAAGTACATACAAGAGATAAAGATGACAATTGAATTATGATATGTTGGACACCCAAACGCTTGCACTAGGCATTGGCTAACAGGTCGATAGATTATGGATGTATTGATCAAATATTTGTTTTTGTTTATTTACGTGACCAAACTTTGCGTGCATGATGTATTAGGTCTGGAACATCCGCACGTATTTCGCAGAACCCCAACATTATAGACTACAATACGATCAAAAACATCATGATGAATCGAATTTTGTGGGATGCAATCTTTCTTATAACGGGTAAGTTTCCCCTTAAGAACTATCAGTCATAGTGTGAACCAGAGCAGTATTCATAATTGAATCGTAATTGTCGATCAATTAACAATACTGTTTTTTAATCTGCCGTTTTAGAATCTGTCCGTCTTTCACGCCTATATGGCCTTACTTCTAGAGAATTTTTTTTTTTCTTCTCATAATCTAACTAGTTAACAAATTTTTGAGTGCTTTGTGGTTCTTTGCAATGTTCACTTGATGTGTCCTGTCAGTTCATGTTCGTCTTTTCCACTTCTCGTTTTCTAGTAATTTAACGCGTGTGTCCTTAAAGTATATTATTTGTCTTGTCAAACTCAGAATAGGCCAGTCAAGTCTAGATTTCCCTGCATTAATTACTTTGATCAAAATGTGTTACATTTTTTGATTGTATATTTTTTGGGGGAAGCAGTTAATTCAATTTTAGCACGGCTTGAATCCATTACCAGACTGTGTGATAACACAGTCAAAAGGATTCTCTTTTGAGGTACATCTTCCAGTTCTGCACCTCAGTTTACAGTATTTATCTACCTTATATTACCCATACAAGGTCAACAAAAAGTTTTATGCTTTTATTTATTTTGATGAATCCACCTGATGGGCATCTTACTTATTTCTTTGTCTAAAATGTGTGCACATTCCTCTCTGCAACAGGGTCCCTCTTTACATATGGAACAGGGCAGGGAAATTCTACCATTGCCACCAGGTCCTCTGTCCCCACAACCTCTACAAATGCCACTGCTACGTCTGCTGATACAACTACTTCTCCCACCACCACCACCACCACCACCACCACTACAACTACTACCCTCCCAGTCAAAAGTAAGTGACAGTACAAATCGGTGTATACATGTATTGTTGTAAGGGCTTCGTAATGGCACTGCTGACAAATGTGTCTGTTGAAGATACTTAATCAGCATAAGTTTGAAAATACCAAACAGTGAAAGCACATTTAATCCATTAGCCAAACAGCACCACGTGAAAAAAGGAAATAGGAAAATGCCCCTGTGTCTGTGTCATTGTTCTCCTGGCCGTACTATAACATGACATAGAGAGAAAAGCTAGGGAGATACTTATGGGACAACGGATGGCGTGGAGTAATCAACAAATAAGAAGCTGGAATCCAACAGGCCATTTGTCATTGGAATGGAGTGTTTTTGGTTACAATGTAGCGATCTATCTTTGCTCGTCCTCCATCTGAATACCACATTGTGACATTTGTTTCAGCTGCCTGAAGACTCATAGACCAGCGTTTGTTTTGTTAGCCATGTGGGAATTTTCCCCTCCATTGTTTTCAGGGCTATAATTGCACGGTTGCCTTCAATGTGACAGGTTATTTCCGTTTCATTTGACAACTTATATAATTTGTTTTACCTCTTTTACCTAAACTGATACCAGTACTTGCGCATGCCAAAGCCATATTTACTAGGGGTTCCCTTTTACCAGACTTTCATAAGTTGCTCACTAAGAAATACAAGTTGTATAAGACTTTTTCCTCCAGGAAGGATTTGAGCAATGATACTGGTGATGGCTTTTTGTTTAAAATGTTGCACTAGAAGTCTTGTTGCTTACCAACCCTTGAGTACAGCTCGTTTTAATGCTGATCTTCCCAGGGAATACCCTTGACATAAGACTTAGCAAATCCTCAGTGTTTGCTAACAAAAGCATCGGTCATCTCCTGGCCCTTTAGAGCTTTAGCAGGCGTGGGTGTGCTCTTTGAGATTTAGCTCTAAATGCGGCTCACATAAGATACTGGTCAATTTGTTTCTATTTTCTTTTTCTTGTGAACAATGTACAATATGTAAAAAAGGATACATTGAGACAGATTGGAATTAAGGAACAGTTTTAAAATCTGCCTACAGTATTCTGAAACTAAACTCAACATTTTTGTTTTGTACCAACGCCATAATTTTATGTGATTTCTCGTTATTGGGGTTTAATAAACAAAATTATTTATTACTTTTAGTTAAAATTGTTTTTATGATTTGTTATGTTTGATTTTTTGGAACATGACGATTTTGATAGTAAAAAATGCACTTCAATTCCTTTGGCAAATCATAATTGAATAAAACTGGGAAAACAGGTAAAGATTATATAGGAATTATTGACCATCATTGTTTGGCTCTTCCTCTTATGTGACAGAGTTTGTGCCTGCAGCTGTTCGCTCTCATTTTGATGATTGCCCGGACTCCCACAACCATTTCTGTTTCCATGGTACATGCCGCTTTCTCATCTTGGAGGAGACACCTGCTTGCGTGTAAGTATACCCAGGATAGGTTGAATGTGCCACCAGCCACACATTTTAGTAATCTATGTCTGTGACTCACTCAATTGATTTCCATTTCAATGGGATTCAAGGCAGGACCTTTACTAGGCCAGTCCACAACTTTACATCGGTTTCTTTTTGGCCATTCAGTGGTGTATTTTATTTTATGTTTCGTTTTATTGTCTTTCTGCATAACCTAAATATGTTTGAGCTTCCGCTCACAGGCTGATGGCCAGAAATGTTCCTTATTATTTTTCTTAATAGACAGGACAGAATCCATGGCTACATGTATTATGGCAAATTGCCCAGGTACTAAAGAGGCAAAACGTCACCAAACCAGCAAGTTACCGCCACCGTGTTTAACTTTTAATAGAAAGTTATTCTCTTTGACTCCTGTGTTTCCTTACAGAAGTAAGGGTGCTCACATCTTTCACTTACTTTGACTCATCCATCCAGAGAACATTATCTCAAAAGGATTTTGGGGTTGTCCAGGTGTTTTTTGGGAAATATCAGACGAGCGATTAAGTTAATTTTGTATGGTAATGGTTTTCAATCTCCGATAAGCCATTTTTGCCCAGTGTCTTTCTTCTGGTGGAATAGTGAACACTGACATACACTGTAGCAGGTCTGCAGTTCTTTGGTACTCTGTGTGAGTTCTTGCATGACTTCCAGGATGAGCCTATGTCATTCCTGGTGGCGCAGTCTTGGTGGGTCAAACACTCCTAAGAAGATTCACCAATGTTTTATGGTTTCTCGGTTAGGAGATAATGGATCCCCTTGTTGTTCATTCGAGTTCTAGAGTGTTGGAGATGGCTGTGTTTCCATTTACGGACCGATATTCCTCAACAACTTATTGTCTCGGCTCATCTGGAATATCTTTTGATGCCAGCTAAGTGTTGATTGCTGACACCCTGTAGCCAACTTCAGTTTGCTTATAATGTTCTATATAAGTGGTATTTATATTTAATACTCTTTATACTCTTAGCAGTAGCTCCCACACTGGCCTTTTCCTTAAAATGACTGTCATGATTCAATACCTTTCTTCTTTGAGGACTGCTAACTTTGAAAACATTGTTTTATCAGTTAATGGTACTAGTACCCTCTTGTCTGTTACACAGTCTCCAAAGAGAATGTTGTTCTATGTAGGAGCATGAAATAATTTAATTGCAGTAACATTTAAGAAACAAATCAGGCTAAATATCTCCTGCTATTAACATTGTCTTTGAATCATTCTAGTAGTAGACAGTATTTCAGAAAACAATTGAATGGTTGAGGTTTAGTATAGGTAACAGTAGCTTGGTGAGAATGGAGGGGTCCTGAGCACTCAGTCCATTTTACCTGAATGATCTGTCCGTTAGTCTGCTAATAGAGTACAAATACAAATTTGAAGACAATTGAATAGCTTGACCAATCAGCAATGAAGATCAAGTACAGCTGATGGTGATACAGATTAGTGCAGTGCAATAGGGGTTTCCCTGTTAGATTAGTAGGCCCAGGTATGATGATAAAAAAAATTCTGCTTGCTATTTAAAAAAACTGTGTTTTCATGTAGAGAAGGATTTGTCCCAATGGCTTCATAGTCATTAACTTCACTTTACATATTTTTTTCTAGTCTGTTTAAATAAACAGACATTTAAAAAACATCCATATAATGATATATTAAGGGGTCTTTTGCTATGCTAAGATTTTTCATTACTTTTATGAGTTTCCTTATTTGTCTCAACACTAAAATGGTATTCTCATTACGATATCTTACAAAAGTAATACAGAGTTTTAGTGATAGACATACTACTTCATCCAGTTGTTTTTGTTTGTTGACGTTTGTTTCCTATCTGATTTTCCAACAGTCTTTGTCTTAGAGGCTTTATTGCACACTTTTGAGTTTAGTGTGATTTGTTTTGCCTTTGTGGGACAGGTGCCACCCTGGCTTCGTTGGGATGAGGTGCGAGCATGCGGACCTTCTAGCCGTGGTAGCCACCAATCATAGGCAACAGAAAGTTGCCACGGTGCTGGTCCTGTGCGTGATTGGTTGTGTTCTGACAATGCTGTTGTGCACACTGTTGCAGTAAGTAATCTGTATGAAATATTGATGGAGCTGTGACACCACAATCATCCCTGTGTCGTTGTGTAAGGGAATTTGGAGCTGCACAGATTTATTTAAACTCAGCCTTCAACTTTTAGCCGGGTCGCTGCTGCCCTAATGACTTTTTTGTTCTTGGCCTAGTTGTTGGTGGAGAAGGGAATTTCAACGAAGGAGCCATGCGCTGCGCTGTGCGTCAGTAAATCCCAGCAGCATGCTGAAGGGGGGAGCGTCCTGCTGTCATTCTGAAAGTGGTATGACGTCCTTCCTATCGCACAACTTTTGCCTACGTAGCACATTTCCACAGTCATGTTTGTATGAAATTGGAAACCATTGGGGTCTAATTATAGTTATCAGCAGGAGAGATCTCTTGTAATCAACTATTGTGCCTGAAGGGCAATTCCAATTGCATACTGTGAGTGCCATGTCCTATATGAAGGTTTGCATGACCCATCTGCTTCTCCAAATTCATAACACTTCTTTTTGTTAGATGTGATACGGGTAAGTGTTGCCTTATGTAACATATTGCAGACTGGAGGCCTATTTGTTATTTCTTAACCACTGATGGGTACTAAAACATCTTTTTCAATATTTGACATGAAAAGGATTTACTTTTAGCTGCATCGCCTGACTACATGCCTTTTTGTCATTCAGGGGTGGCATAGTATGGGACAATGATGCCACTGTTGTGCTAGTTTATCATTTTGTTTTGTTTCATTTGCAATTTACTATTTGCTATACTACAAGATACTAGTTTTAAAGATTGGATGATTCACTAATGAATTGGATTAAGTTAATAAGTGATTTTAATCCCATAACAAGCTACCACTAGTTCTGTTAATATTTAGGTTGTTAGTCGGTCTATGTTCAATGGACTTGCTGGGTTTATGGATTGGACCGGGCGTGACTCTGAGGCCACTCAGTTCAATGGCTCTCCATTGTCATGATATATTCATGAGACTTGTCAACCAAACGATATTATAACATTTCTCTGTGCTTCTTTTTAGTGGTTTGAGAATGAATCACGGGTCATCACCGTCTATCGTCATTTGGTGCAAGCTCTCTGACTAGTCATCTAAAGAAAGGATGCTTGTCTGAAACGTGGATCAAGTCAAACCGGATGAAGGAAAGCACTTTTCGACACTGTCACCAGGTCCCCACAAATAACCATCGGATGTTTGAGAATCACAGGGTACAGCCGCTGACTTGGATTTCCCGTTCTATCGCTTTGTAAAACTTTGGTCAGTTGTGAGTAAGAATTCCAGATCCTTCTCATGGACAAGATCCAATTTGGCCTGGCCTTTAAGTTATTATGGCGGGATGGCCTGCCTTTACTAAACGGCCAGACCATAGCATGCGGACGAAAAAAATATTCTAAGGTAACATTTAAGTGGATACCTAACAAGTATTGAGTATTTATTACAGAAAAGCTTCAACCAGATGTATAGTTTACTGAAGTCAAATGAACCGTTTTTGTCTTTTAAATATGTTGCACTCTACTAGAAATTAACTGAACATTCACAGAAGACATGTTAAGGAATTATGGTGGTGGAGATCAATCCTTTAAAGGACTGTTAATTTCTGTTTTTAAGCAAGGGATACAGACTCACTTCATTTGACAAAAATGAGGGAATGCCAACTGGACTGACTTATATTTAGCTGCACGTTGATGGAGAAGATTTGTTAGTGATTTAGCAAAACCTAAGTATAAAGACAATAACACATAATGCAAATGAATTTCCCTCCTTTGCCTATAAACCTAATTTCTAATCACAGTTGTTTGCTATCTGTCTGTAAATGGTTTGGAATCTTAAGGGTTTGTTGGCAATGAAAGCAGGACCATGTTCGATGAACTGCTTAATGTGTCAAACATTGCCTCCGATGTAGGGTAGAGCGAGGGTAGAGAGAGAGTTTTTTATTCCTGCATGGTAACGTATCAACAAATGTTTATCATTAAGGAATAATTTGATTATTTTGGAACCTATATCTCAACATGTGCATGTTACAAACACTGTAACATGAAAAGTGACAGAAAAATCTACATAATCCTGACAAGTTTGTACGGGCTCTTATTATACTTCTCTGAAGGGTTAAATACTTTACGTTAAAACAGCACTTAGTGGTCACTTACTGATATTGTAAACTTAAAATGGGTCAATGTGCTGACAATGCCAAAGGCACCTGGATCTTAAAGCCAGATTGAACACTAAAAGGTTTTTCTTAATCAGAAATGCAGTATGCATCAGTTGTATTGCACATAAACCTATGCACATAGGCAAACTGGTTACTAAATGTTTGTTTCACATGGTGACACCCCATCAGAGAGGTAAACTAAATGCTTAAAAAAAAACAGCTATGGAACGTAAATACATGTATTTTGGGTGGACTATGCATTACAAATGTTACATTAGGGTAAAAAGAAAATGTAAGAAATTACCATGCAGAGGGATGTCTGAAGAGATGCAAATTTTTGTTGAACAAGAAACAATGATTTTCTACACAAACTAATGCCACTCAATTTCCCTCGTACTCAGTCTGTTTTTGAGTTTAGGGGCAGAGATGGTGAGTGATGTGTTTGTAGGGATGAACTAGTATTTTACACTGTTTTGTGAATATTTTATTGTTTACAAGCCAAAATACAGTGTCCAAAAGGTCTTTGTCAGTGCACAGCATGTCATTTGGAAATTAATATTGTATTAGTTTGAAGTGTTGTCGGATGTCTAAAAAAACAAAAAAGTTTCAATTCTCAACCATATATACTGAGAATAAGTGTAAAAAGACATGGTTTGTCAAAATGTAAGTATGTGGGTATATGTTTACAGTAATGTTTTTTTGTTGGACCCATTGGTTTCATTTCCAAGTAAAATGCTTTTGCCTGATAATCACTTGTAAACTTACCAATTCTGTGTCAGTTGTCAATTGATCATTGATATATGTATATATATATTTTCAATGAAGATAAAAATTAGCAAATATTGTTCATGTATCATATTTCTGTTGCTAATAGTGAGCAATGCACATCCTGATCGCCACTTGACTTTTACTGTCCTTAGAGGTACTCTTGTTGCTTGTCTTCTAGACGTTGCGTGCTGCCCTTCGTTTAGAAAAAAAGCTCTCTTCTCTTTCACGTCTCTAGATTATTTGCTTCTCTACAGCTCTTTCTGTTTTTCTTTGCAACTGAATATTTCAAGAGGCAGAATTCAAACAGGAAACTGCACCCCAGGCATAAGTGAACAAAAAGCTTAGTTCTTGAGTGCTTTTATGGCTGAAGGAGAGGCTTTACACATCCATTCTCCTTTAGCCGCTTGTCCTATTTACATTTTTGATCAAGTCCTAAACCACCAAAACAACACCCAAGTGTGTGAAAATGATATGATATTGACCCACATTCTATATCCTGGTTTGTTTCAAATTTGCATACGTCTTTGGTTTGACCTTTTCTCAACATTCATCCATCTTACTCTCATTCCTTCTATTCAGTCTCTCCACTAGGAGTTGAGAATCCCAATCCCATTATGTTCACAATTGGATTTCTGCAGGGACCTTTTAGAGCCGTCTGGCTGAGCTACTAAAGCCAGCTTTAACTTAAGGAGCTCTTCTGTGGGCAACCCTAAAGGGACACAAAAGGCTTACTGTGTAAAACAGTAATTTGAAAAACCGAATTGTGACAGAGATATTACGTGGTATTATGTTTATTCACTTTCCATGGGTCTGTCACAGAAAGAGTGGGGTAGCAATTGAACTGTGAGCTTCACTTTAGACGTATTAATTGTCTCTTTGCCTTGTTGGACCAATGGTTTTCTCTCATTCCAGTAGAATGACAAGAGGCCTGCTTTTGTCCTTCTACATTTGTCTTGTCCTCATCCCACGACACTTATGATCCCAACCGAGCAATGCAATGCGAGTATCTGCCTCTGACCAGATGGTTTGAAATAAAGAGTATTAAGGTTTAGTGGTCTCGCCTACTCTCCGTCTGCTTTACAACAATTGTCACCCTCTGACAACATGCTTCTCTGGCATTGCTTCTTTGATTAATTCATAGCAAATATTTTTTAAGGATCATCACACGTTATAGAAAGTTATTTCAATAAACTTGCTTTGCTTGCCATTTCATGGCAGATTATAGGAAATTTGTCAAGAACAGTTAGGGAAAAACTGAATTTGTAGCTCAACGGGACGTTTTTATGTGATCACTGAAATACTTTACCCAATTAAACTAACTGAAAGGGTTTCTACCACTCACATTTTGTTCTCGACCTACGCAAATGCAACTTCGTAATAATTTGTTTATCATTATTTTACATTTGCATATTTGTTTTATCAATAGCACAACCCACTATATATTTAAAAATCCTTATAGTACAGCAATAACAGCGATTAGAACAGATAACCCTTTTGCCACATCAGTATATCAGTTATAATTGATTTCACACAAAATCACTGTACATATAATTGCAACAGTTGCGATATTGCTCTTGCTTTACAATGCAATTGCAACACAGTCTTTTGGAGAACAGTTCACACAATTCTCTAAATGAAGCCATAATTCTCTACACATCATTAAAATCAATGGTTTAACTCCTGTCTACAAAACTCACAGCAGATAACACCTCTCATAAAAGTATATCAGTTATATGCATTGAGACTTTACATGCACTATGTTATCTCTTTTTATCAGTCAATCACCCCATTCAAATATGTCCCTATAGTGAGACTTTCGAATGTCACCATACTGGTGTAGCATAGATAAAATTCACATTATTTATGTAAACCTTTTGTACAGTAGTTATATTGCGTTAAAATGATTTATTTGACTTCTCATATGGAAAGTATTTGCAATTCTGGGACGGGGCAATTTTTAAAGTCGATACTGTAACATTGTTATCAAATTATTGTCATTGTCTTTTATGTACATTGAGGTATGTTTTGTATGAGATTATCATTCATTCTTTACTGTAACACAGAATGTCTCATTGCCTTCATGGACCCTCTATTTGACAGACTTATACCACCAGAAAAGAAGGATCAAGTTAGGTCAGTTACTCATGTGGTCATATGGTACAATGTGGCTCTCCATCACTCTCATCAGGTAAGAGAATGGTTTGAGGTCCGTCCACAGATGGCTATGAAATTCTTTTATTCATACTATAAAGTGTGAAACGTTCTTCACAAACTGGAAATGAGTGGTGTTTGACCATCCTCATCATGACCGAATATCACTAATTGTTTCTTCGACTGTCTTAACATCTCTACAAAAACTTGCCAAGGGTGGTGTCGCCATGCAAGGCGACATTCCCCGCGCTGCATCGCAAGGGTAGACGTACTCTGTGACATTGATACTATGTGGCCAGACAGATGACAAAGAGTGAATTAAAGCTGTTATACTGATATTGTTTACACCTTTATTTTATTCATGTACATAACGCACCATAGTTCTTTTCTATGTGTACTAAATGAGTACATCACTTCAAAGGCAATACTGTAAATGACATATCTTCTGATCCAGATTTGGCTGTAATATTTCTACAGTAGTTGGTATGTTTATCTAACTTTTTTTTGCATTACAGGTATGACAATTAAAATAATTACGTGAAAATAAAAGTTTTCTGTTGAAATTGGTTTCTCCCAACTTGACACTGTCTCAAAGTTGCTAGTATTAAAAGCTCATATTTTGTACCTTGATGGTTGCAGCATTTAGTGTGTCAGTAGATAATATCTGTACAAACGCTTTAGTAATTAGTGCTGACAAGGGATTACTTTTTGGTGAAATTATCTCTGAGGCGAATAATTTTAGGTTTGAGTGTCTTAGAGCATTTTGCAATGCACATATATTTTTCTGGTAACCGTGTTAGTATGTTAAAGGGCTCCTTAATTAAAACACATTCTTCTCATTAGATCATTAGTTTTGATGGATTTATTCTATTTTGTGAGAAATATTTTGAGTTTCTGTAGTGTTAGTGCATTTTGCTGAAGTTTTTGGGCATTTTGGATAGTGTTTTTGTTTTGTTTGTTATTTATTCTTTTATTTTGATTTGATATTTTTTCTGTTTTGAAACTGTGGGTTACGCAATTGAAAAAAACGACATCAGATGTTCACATATTTTTGTCTAGGATTAGGGCACATAAAATTACTGAGGTGTAACTTGCGCAAATGAAAAACAATAAGAAAATAATATCTAATATGCATATTTTGTAACATGTCTACAAACCATTTAAACATTCCACAGATGTGGACTGTAGTCACTGGGCAAATATTTGCACATCGGATAAAATGTCAGATTGCTTTTCATATTCTATATTCACAAGAAACTAATAGTTACATAGCAGTATTTTGACAAAAAACATGTTGCGTTGAAAAGAGATGTTATATTCTAAGTTAAGCAATTTATTTATGCATATATTAAATAATGTTAGATTTACAGAATCAAGTTCTGTACTTAAATTACATTGAGCCCTGAGCCTGGCTTGAAAATGTTTCCAAGAAGGAGTTGTGATATTGTATCACGGATCACTTCTATCTTTGGGGAGCACCCCAAATCTGTACACAGCCACATGACTTTGAAACACAAAGACAATCTGGTATCATTCTCTCTCAATGACAAACTAAAAAGCAGTACATTATTTATAAAATAATATTTTTTTGTCTAGTTAAACCAGTGTTGAAGTAAGTGAAATATTTCATATTCAGACACGAACATCATTTCCATTAGTTTACATTTTGTTTAAGGAGTCTAGGTAGCTCCTTTAGAGATCTAAGTAGGTGCTGTAAAGGGACATTTGGGTGGCTTTTCTCGTGGTCCCTTTCCAACAGGTACCCGTGGATGCCCAGCGATTGAGAGGTCAGATAGTCATAGATATAGTGGTCCCCAACATGAGCTATGTTACTGGCTGGTACACCACACTTCTGGATAGCCTGTTCAAAAATGGCTGGGTTAGGCTTTGCAATGCCAGCGTCTTCAGAGGTCAATAGGAAGCTGAAGTGAGACAACAAACCACAGCTACGTAGAATACCTTCCAGTCGACTGTCAAAGTTGGAGACCACACCCAGTTTTAGTCCCATGGAGGAGCAACTCTTTAGGGCCATTTCTGAATCTGAAAAAATCTGAAAAAACCAAGGGTCATTTACCAAACTACATTTTAAACAGTATAACGGGTTTGAACAGCAATTAAAGTTGACAACAATAAATACTATTTGCATGACATTTGCAAGACATGCATTAACAACAACAAGCACAATGTGCAAAAGTTGATTAGTCATCAACCATTTCCCAAAGTAGCAAAGGCAGAAGACCTGCTATAAAAAGACCTTGGACTTAACTTGTCACATGCTTTTGTTATGCAAGTCCACCAATTAAGCAGGAAGCCAACCAAATTGATCCAAGGACATGCACTGTCATTAAGAGACATGGGGACTACACAATGATATCCTATATGTAAAGTTAGGCAGTGTCTATGAAATGGTCTAGTAGGAACAGTGGTCTCATACCGCAAACATATTGCTGATGATAACCAGTGCTTTCAACGCATTATTTTCCAATTACCTCCCAATTGTCTGGACCACAGAAGTTATGATAAAGGTTGTCAGCCAGTTTGCTCAACAGGGTAGGATCATGTATCCGGCACTGAGTAAAGGTATCCATAACAACCCCCCTCCACCAGGCCTGCCCTCCCAGGCCCTGCGCAATGCCATAATTGGGGTAGTGGCTGGAGTGATGTCGATAAGCTTGGCGAAAGGCGGCGTCCACTTCAGCAGAGTTGAGGTGAATACCTGCCTTCTGAGCCTCCTCACAATATTGCTCCCCGACGGACCGGCGCACCTTCAGAAGGGTGTCCTTTACATCCCACAGTACCCAGCGCAAAGAAGTACGCATGGCACCTGCAAAAAAACACGCATCGTATTATCATATTTAAATTGAAACGCATTTACTTCATGGATCAAACATGATTAACGCTCAGGTATGTGTGATTCTACACTTCCAATTTAATGAACTGATGGCATACTGCGATGCTGACCTGATAGGCTTCTTTGCTAATTTATCTGATCTCGCACAGCGTTTACTGATACTGAAGTATATCCTCATATAAAATCTACAGATGCAAACGCAGAGCTATGATACCACTGTGGATGCCCTTCACCAATTTGGTGTAACACTTGAAGTGGTCCCCGAAACTTACAATAGTTACATTAGGTTCCAGTATAGTCTATATGGTGCTCTATACATACACGCACATACATGTATCTATCTATCTAACTACTATATTTCAGACATTCATTTGATAGACAAGACTGTAGGCAACTTTGATTTATCGCGACATACTACAGTTGCGTTCCAATTGTAGTTCCACTTCCCCTCAGCCATTAGTGTGACGTATGTACATGTCGCGCCGAACGACTTAAGGGAACTGAGGGAAATTGGGCGGGGGATATGAATTGAACATGCCTGCCCCTGTGCACTTTCAGAGCAAACTGTCACTGACCAGCCAGTTGTGGGCTTGGCGCTATGGTGCATCTAACAAACCATCGGAAATACCTGCATACTTGTTTAAATTAGATTTGTTCAATCAGCTGTGTATGTATAATACATTGGAATTAATCTTTTTGTCTGTTTATGATGTATCATGATTATCCTAGCTTGTATTGTTAAGTTTCTAATACCTTCCTATCTTTATTAATATTCTCCCTTTGGGAGTGAGCAACTGGAGTTTTACACTACCACCAAATGCACAACAATGCTTTATGGGTGATATACACCTCTGGAGTGACCATTGTTCACACTCTCCCCTCAGCCCTCAGAGGGCTGATGTCACCAAGGTCACTTCAGATTTTCAGATTTATGGAACGACACTTAAAATGGCAGCGGGAAGTCCCCTGAGGGCAGGTGCCAAGGGGCAGTCAACGAGAGCATGTTGAACAGCAATTAGAACGCTCTAGTGAGTAGGCGTTCCTCCATGCCCTCATGTGGTGAAATGAAATAACTCTGAGTACAACTTTTTATTTATTCTTGAGCCCTTTAAAAATAAACACAAAACAAGTCAGCTTTTTTTAGGCAAAATTCCAATCCTAGACCTAGAGGCTGTTGCACTGTAAAGTGAAGAGAAAGCTGAACCAAAACCATGTTTTCAGGATACAGGTAATACTTTAATGGGTACTGTATTGATACAGTAAATATACAGAAAAAAAACGTGTACGCCTTAGATGTGTTGTGCTCTCTGCCTTTGACTTGATACCTGTGTGTTGCAAGTGTTTTTATCTTTCTTAGAAGCGTGGTAGCGTTGAATGGCCAGTGTAACATCCGGAACAGTCCAGTGGTGGCGGGTCAAGGCATCTTGTAAAGTGAAAGGTCCATCTCTGGTGCGTCGTACTCCCCTGCACACTGCATTGCTGCGCAGCTCTAATCCTACCTCATGCAAAACTTTGCGCAGATATTTCTGTGTCTCATTCATACATTGCACCTCTACCAAAAAGAGAAAAACATTTGAAATAGAATTAGTAAACAGAAATTTGATTTTGTTATGGAAAATATATTGTCATATATTCAATTACTTTATGTGTATCTAAATTGGCTAAGCAAAGTTATTACCTAAAGTAAAATGGGGTGGTTGAAAGTGTATGCATCGCAGGGCTGTCAAAATAGGGGCTGATTTTCCATCAGGACCAAGTGTTCCCTCAACAGCCATTTTATAAGCCTCCTTAGAGCGCATATCTATATTGGAATACCTGCAAGAAGAACCACAGTTGTCCTCGTCAAATTACTATCTGGAATTCCCCTTACATTCATTTTACTGTGTTGCCTGCAGTATGCTTCAATATGAAAATAAAATTAGAATGACTGAAACTTGTTAAAGTATTACACTTGTTTCATCTCTGGGAATAAGATAAACTGAAATACACATTGGCTTTCAAAACATTACATTTTCACAATTAGTTTTTTCTGTCAGACTGAAATTATCCATTACAAATCAGACAAAGAAATTGATTAAATTAAAAAGCAGAAGAAATTCAAATGAAACAATGTAGTCTTCCCTGATAGGCTACTGGGTTGCCTTTCCCTGACAGGCTAGTTAGAAATCAGCGACACCTGATGTCTATTGGGAAGTGTGTTCAAACGTGATTCAAGCTGTTGGACTACGGACAAGAAGACATGGATTTAACACTATGTGGTAAATTAACAGACCTATGCTGGGCAAAAGTTATGTAGAGGAACAAAATTACTAATTGGCAGACTAGAATAATTTTTTTCCTATTTGTTCCAAACACATGTATTTTGTTCTAGCTATAAACAAACCAGCATGTTTTTATACAAGCTGTTGAGTAGCATAGGCACATGGGTGAGGTGAGGGACAAACTTACATTAGCAAAGCCTTCTGATTGGCCCCATGTATCATGGCCAAGACTCTCTCCAGCTTGTCCCGTGTGATGTGACCTTTAGCGATGACATGTGAGATATTAATTAAAAAATATTAATAGTAACATATAGCACTATTCTAAATTGTTGGGGGGGTTACATTACCATATGTAGATCGCTCGATAATACGTCCTGTTTGAGAGAAATCATCTGTTGCAATCCCAAATTCACCCTCCAATGTGTAATCCTGACAAAAGAACCATAAATGAGAGCTTACACATACATTCACTGGCTACTTTATTAGGTGTACTTGTTCAACTGATTGTTAATGGAAGTATCTAATCAGCCAATCACATGGCAGCAACTCAATGCATTTACGCATATAGACATGGTCAAGACAACCTGGTGAAGTTCAGAGAAATCATCAGAATGGGGAAGAAAGGTCATTTAAGTGACTGAACATGCCATGACTGTCGATACCAGAAGGGCTGGTCTGAGTATTACAGAAACTGATGATCTACTGGTATTTTTATGCACAACCATCTCTAGGGTTTACAGAGAATGGTCCAAATAAGAGAAAACATCCAGTCAGCCAGTTTTTAGGGCCAACGGGAGGACGGCCAGAGTGGTTCAAGATGATGGAAAAGCAACAGTAACTCAAACGACCACTTGTTACAACCAAGGTATGCAGAAGACCATCGACAACACTTCGAACCTTGGAACAAATGGGCTACAGCAATAAAGGACCACACCGGGTGCAACTTCTGTCAGCTAAGAACAGGAAACTGAGACCACAATTTGCACGGGCACACCAAAGTTAAACAATAGAAGATTGGAAAAAAGTTGCCTGGTCTGACGAATCTCAATTTCTGCTGAACATTCGGACGGTAGGGTCAGAATTTGGCGTAAAACAACATGAAAGCTTTGATCCCTGCCTGTCAACGGTTCGGGCTGGTGCTGGTGTAATGGTGTGGGGGATATTTTCTTGGTATACTATGGGCCTCTTAGTACCAATTGAGGATTGTTTATATCACAGCTGAATTGGTCTCAATCCCTGATATTTATTCTTTGTAAACAATACCTGTCTTATGTCACTTTACTGCTATTCGGACATTTCACACAAACAAATGTGTTGCCTTTAAATTGTTGACTACAGTCAAACATTTTGGGTAGTCTTAAACAAGAAATTAACAATAAGTTACCGAACTCTTGTCCCATTCTTACAGGTTTAACCAAGAGAGGTTTGTAGGTCTCCTTGCTTGCATGTGCTTTTTCAGTTCTGCCCCGACACGTTCTGTTGGACTGATGTCAGGTTTTCTTTGTGATGACAACTCCAATACCTCGGCTTTGTTGTCCTTAAGCCAATTTGCCACAACTTGGGAAGTATGCTTGGGGTTATTGCCCATTTGGAAAACCCATTCACAAACAAGCTACAACTTTCTGGCTAATGTCTTGTGGATATACTGAAACAGCATCTCATCATTTTCCTTCCCAATGATAACATCTACTTTGAGAGGTGCACCTGTCTCCCTTGTAGAAAAGCACCCAGTCACAAACTAATCCTGACACGCTGTGCTTTATATTTGGATGGGGTTCAATGGTTTGTGAACACTGTGGAGTGGTTAAAAACCACTTTAACCTCAGTGTATATTAACTTCAACTGTACATATACATCATACGCTGATTGCACATATAGTCTTGTTCCTTATTCTTAAAAGCTTACCCTGGTTATGCGTGATCTGTACAAGTCACTTAGGGCCTTATTTCCATTCCCTACTCCAATAACTGAAAACAAAGAAGGTTGAAGGAAACACAACAGTAAGCAACAAACTGCGTCAGTATAAATTATGAATACAGTCCCTACAGTTAAGAGGCTTTCTTGTTAAACAAATGTGTACCTTGAACTCCAGAGGAGGAAACATCCAAACGATGTCCAACTCCAACTTTAATATGCTGGAACTCTGGCCCACTAACTTGGAGACGATTAGATATATTAATTTCTAACACGAATATAAAGGCCTTTGCATTCTTTGTGTTAGGGGGAAATAAAGATTGACGAAATTCAAATATTTACCCAAATGGCTGTTGATCAAAGCAGGCACTGAGGTTGCCGAGAGTACAATTGAGGAATCATTTCCTTTACCTGGCTCTGCTAAGAACTTCACTTGCATAATAGGAGCGGGAGGCGAGGCAGCATTTACACCTAAAATAAAAAAAAGGCATGCAGACTGCTTTAGATTATTGGTCAGTCGTGGATTTATAACGCGGTAGGCTCCAAAGGTATCTTCCGCCAAATAGTAACAGATAACCTTGATGTTATTTTACCTTTTAGGATTATAGTCTCGATAGTATCCCGCACATGTTTCCAATGAACCCCGGGTGGCTTGTAAACACAAAACAAACCCTCTAGTCTACGAAACACTCGCAATGACTTGGTTGCCATTCTAAAAGCAATGCTAGGTCCTGAATTTACTTAATTGACACTTGACTCTTAGAATCCCATTTTGTCTCAAATAAATGTGTAAACAAAACATAGAATCGTTGACTACTAAAGACAATCGCGTAAATAATTAGTTCTGAGATCACTTACATACAGAGAAACGTCGATAAGTCAAACATTCGAGAAAGAAATCATGCACAAAGTGAAAGAAGAAAAAATACTTGTGCGCAAGCGCATTCGAAACACTTGTTAGTCTACAACAATTGTTTTAAACACTGCCACCTACTGTCTAGGAAGAGTAAGGTATGGCGTGTCAACATGGCCTTTTATAGCAATAACGCACATTTTGAAAAATAATCAGAACATTACACACATTACAACAGAGCAGTACAGCTGTTTTCTGTATCTAAAGGTCTGTATATTTTCACAACGCGATGCACAAAAACTTTAAGTATTCAATGCTGTGAGAAGATACAGCAGGTGTGTGCAAGTATTGTTATGTGGGGGTTAAAGTAGTAATATGACAAAGAAAACATGAGGCATTGTGTAAACAGTGTAATTATCTGTAATTTTGATGTTTAATTTGAACCTCGGTCCATTTCCAGAAAGTAAATTTGTAATTGACTGTGACGGAATACTATTGGTGCAGAATTTTTATGGGAGGAGCAGAATAGATTTAAGCTATTGTAAAGAATAAACTAGGGTGCCCAAATGAGTTCGCGTAAAAGATATATGAGAGGTTTCTTAACAGGTGCTTCAAGGCCAAGGGGTCATTGCCATAGAAACGTAAGATGTGAGGACACACGCACTACTACTAACAAATAATGTTGAATTATTGTAAGATCTTAAAGAAAAGTACACATAATCAGATGTATGAAACTCAGATGTGATTATAGCTCACAACTCATGCCAAACATGTATTTTTTCAAAATAACGTTAAGTCATTTTAACTATCACAGAGTCACTATCACAAAGAGCTCCCCTTATTGTAATGATTACAATTCTAAATAGCCTCATATTGCTGTTTATTTCCAAACAACCCACCTAGTTTAGCCTGCAGTGAATGATATTCTAGTGAGAATTAACTCACATGAATGATCATTAGGCTGTTTATTTTATCCACATACAGGACGGTTCAAAGCCCTGGGTTTAGAGTGTTATACTGTTAACCGTTTGGAAATTTAAGTATCTGCTTCAGACAGCACATTGTGTAAACACTGCCTAGTTGTTTTAGCATATTTATATTAGGTTTAAGAATGCGTTCTCTTATTCTATGGAGACCTATCAACCTATCAATGGTTAGAGGAATTTTATATCACCCTATAGGAGGCAGGGAGGAGGAGAACATGAGTGTTTATTAGAGGGAAGGTAAAGTTAAGAGGGAAACATTATACAGGAATGGAGAGTGTGTGAGAGACAGGACAAGAAGCATTTTTACAAAGGAAAGGAAAACACTATCCCAAGTCCTAGCAAGTAAGTATAATGGAATGTCATTTTGTAATGTTATGTCGTCATCCAAAACTTTTACTGTGGGGTTCAGGGTATCTCTTGGTTAACGTTTAACTAGCTAGTTACTGTCCCGTAAAGTAATTTGTTTTTCATGGTTATTTGAAGTTATCGATCAAAGAACACTGTGGATCAGCTGTGTGTTAACCCTCTTTTGACTTAATAATAGCCCAGATTTTGTATCACTTATTTACCTGAATTTTTTTTCACATAACATATTCACTCAATGAAAAGTTTGATAAAATGCCAGGACCTATTTTAATCATCTGTTATGTAATGCATACTTTGATAGATAAGATAATTATTTTAATAATGACATGATACCACTGGCTTACGTGATGCAAAGTATTTAGTGATGAACAGTTAGAATAAATACGTTTTCATGTACGTTTTGATCTGTTTCATGTATAGAGTACAGTTACAGGTTTCCTGCAATGAGGAAGTCAACGTTGAAACAGTCAGTGTTGGTGGCTGGAGTGGCAGCAGTGGGATGCATATGCATCATAGCTTTGATTCTTGCATTGGTGCAGCATCAAACTGTTGATCCACATTACGCTATGCAGGTGATCATTTATGAAGGCCAAATTATGTTTTCCAGGAATTTACTATATCAAATTACTCTTTAATGCTCAGTTTTGCTGAATTATAGCTGTTTCTGTGGATTTTGATCAATGAACTAGAAAAAAGTATTTTACTTCACCTACTAATTGCTTGATTGTATCACTACTACTAATAGTAATAACTTGTATTTGTATAGATATGTTAATAACACATTTACAAAGTGCTTTAACTACAAACGCCTCATGCCCTTCCTACAAAACAAACATGTAGCCTGAGTGAGTGCATGACAATAGAACCTCCTCTCTTTTTCATTTTTTGAATCTCAATGATAATTATGATTGTGCACCACACTTTCAGTATGGGATCGTTTTCGACGCAGGTTCAACTCACACATCTCTGTATATATACCGCTGGCCTGGCAACAAAGAAAATAACACTGGGATTGTATCACAGATGATGGTCTGTGATGTGGATGGTAAGTCCTACTTAAACGATCAGTGATGAGATGTAACATTAGTGAGCTTTCTAAACTGTTATTAATTATTACAGTATTTTGTCTAGTTAACAAAACATCTGGGATGGAGGGTGCCCACTTGAAACCCACAGTGACATATCTGCTCTCAACCCAAATCCATTCTGAAACATTGTCTTTTTAAGTGCACATGGCTATGGCCTTGGGGTGGGGGGTCTTTGGCACAGGTACCACACAAGATGTTTTCCACAGCTGTGGTACCCTCCCTAGCTTCAGGCTCAGGTTGAATAGGAACTCCATTATCCCACATGGCTGGTCTGCGCAGGATTTGAGTAGCCTTGAGCTGATCCCATCTGGGCCAACCGCCTTCTTTACCTTGCAGCTTCTGAGTTCACTCCTCACTTGTTTTGTTGTGATAGACAAGGTGGAGTTTGCAGGTGGGGCTGGGAGAGTGAAGCAGAGGACCAAGTGGATGTGTAGAGTGTTCGAGAGCTGGGGGATGAGGGATGAGGGAAGGGGGAGGGTGGAGGTGGGGGAGGTAACAGGGCTGTATCCCGGCATTGGGGACAAAGGGGGTTGCAGCAAGTGCGAATGGGCCTGGTAAGGGGCGCCTGACTGATCAAATCTGTTGAATAAAATGTTCAAGTCACACAACTCAGTTTTCCCACACAAAAGTTGATGTACTCATTGATGCAGTCGGAAAGACTGTTAATGTCCTCCTAAGAGTCAGTAAACACATCCCACACAGCAGTGTCAAAACCGTCTTTAAGGTCCTCCTCAGACTCATCAGACAATCTCTTCACAGTGTATGTGGACACTGGCTGCCTGTTGACGATGGGTGTGTACACAGGCAGGAGGTGTACCAGGTTGTGGTTAGATCTGTTCAGGGGAGGATAGGGTGATGAGCTGTATGCCTCCTTGGTGTTGGCAATAACGACTGCACCTTGTACTAAAAGATTGCTAAGCAAACTTAATAATAACCCTAATAAAATGGGCTGGAATGAAAGTGAAATGAAGCAAATCCAGAAGCATATCTGATGTTAGGCAAAAATTGTGCAGAAACATTTTCTTCATAGATGAGGAAAGTCTCGTCTTCTCCTATGGAAGCCCATTGGGGACTTTATTCAATTGAAAATGTGAACTTAAAAATGCAAATGCAAGTCCACAGTAGCCTTTTCACTTTCCAAATTTGTATTTGTTAGTGAAGACACAATGTAAAGCAAAATGCAATCATTCCATTTGTATTTGCATTTTCAAAGGCTCCAATGGGTCTGTGTCAAAATTCAAATTCAGTTCAAGTTTGACATTATACTTTGAAAGTACTGCCCGCTATTTTGCATGCAATGTCCAAATATTAATTAAACTTGAAAATGAAAGTGCTATATTAAAAATGTATTCTAATTTTCCATTTGTGCCAGCATTATCTGTCACAATAATTTGAAAATGCAGTTGTCGAACGATATGAAAACGACACTGCATTGCATTTTCAAAGACTTCATTATCAGTACAATACTATGCAGTGGACAATGTTCAAATGCAATACGCAAATCAGTGCTAGGGGTCTATTTCATTTGCATTTTCAAGTCACCACACACTCTTCGGGACAGATCAAAAATGTTCAAATGCAATATGTCTCCTCTCATCAAGGCGGGTCTTTGGTTTGAGTTCTTGCTCATCTTTTGGACGTGTCGTAGGCTCAAATTAACCAACATCTGGGATGGAGGGTGCCCACTTGAAAACCTCCATGACAAATCTGCTCTCAACCCAAGTCCATTCTTAAATATTGTCTTCTGAAGTTCTCATCTTGGAATTTGGCATAATGGATATTAACATCCTATTTTGTGTATATTGAAACCCCACCACCTTTATCACATCATATTTCATATCATTATGCGACCCAGCTTAGACACAAATACATGTTTTTACATTTTAATTGCAGGAGGTAATTGCAGAATGAACAATGCCCCTTGTTGCTCGACAGTTGTTAACAATGTTCCTCTGGGTCAGGAAGGTGTATAAACCTTTGTGTAATCTATTCCCCCTTTGGTTTATAAAAATACCTCTGCTCTTCCAAAGGTAATGGAATATCTAGTTATGCCAGTGACCCGCCTTCTGCAGGCGAGAGTCTAAGGAAGTGTCTAAACACCGCAGTTGCTGCAATTCCACCCCAGAAACAGAAAGATACCCCTGTATACCTAGGGGCCACCGCTGGCATGCGACTCCTGGAGTACGTAATCTCTTGTCTAGTTGCAATAATTCTACCCCTTCAACCTGTTTACCATAAAGAATGTAAACTCCCATGGTAAGCGTTGATGCGTTGGTGACTAAACTGATGTTTCTGTGACAGACTGCAGAATATCACTCAATCGGAGCAGGTCATGGAACAGGTCCGTAAGGAAATACAGAGATTTCCCTTTAAATCCAGTGGAGCCCAAATCCTCACAGGTGTAGAGGAGGGGGCTTTTGGTTGGATTACTGTCAACTATCTACAAGAAGGCCTTATCAAGGTGTGTAAAATCCACGTTAAAACGATGACATGGTATGATGATAAATTGGTGTATAACACATATTTTACTCTGCAGCACTCATTTGAGGGAGAGTGGGTGCATCCCAAAGGTACAAAGGTTTCCGGGGCTCTAGACATGGGAGGTGCCTCTACTCAGATCGCCTTCACTCCCAGTGAGGCTGTGCGGGATCCATCTACTGCAGCCGCTCTTAAGCTTTATGGTTTCAAATATGAGGTTTATACTCATAGTTACCTTTGTTATGGCAAAGAACAGGCTCTGGCAAAGCTTCAGGCACATTTGTTACAGGTAAGAGGCGGGTCAAAGATGAATAAAAACGGAAAAAGGAAAACATTTGTTGAAATGTATTTTTAAATATGAGTAAAACTGAGTTATACTTCCTTCCCTTACAGATGAGTGGCTTTTTAAGCTCAGTCATACATCCTTGTTATCACATAGGTTATAATTTGACTCTGACCATAGGTGAGCTCTATGGTTCTCCATGTGTGACCAAACCAGCAGGGGTTGATCCTAGCCTAAAGGTCACCTTTACAGGAAGTGGAGACTCACAGATGTGTCTTAGCCAACTAAAGAGAATCCTTAATCTTAGTAATTGCTCATTTGCTCCTGACTGTGGCTTTGATGGTGTCTACCAGCCTCCAGTCAATGGTGTCTTCTTTGTAAGTCTACAGTAAAAAAAAAAAATGGTAACTGCGTCAGCCATCATACGTTCAACAATAAGATTACAAAAATATTTTCTCAATCATTGCTTTCTTGTCTGTTCTGTGTCGGTCCCTTAGGCATTCTCCGCATACTATTACACTTTCAGCTTTTTGGGCCTGGCACCTAAGTCTTCCCTGTCTCAAGTCATCAACTCTATTGACCTCTTCTGCAAGAGAACATGGAATTCAGTGAGACTGACAATTTATATAACCTAAATTATCATAGTAAATATTATACACTTCCTTTACCTTTTCAGGACATGCTGTATACTATAAGACATGTTTGGCTTTTCCTTTGTTCCTTTAACAGTTAAAGTTAGAGTATACTGATGTAAAAGACAAGTATCTCCGTGATTACTGTGCGTCCGGCCACTACATTAGAGCAGTGCTACAGGACGGTTACAAGTTTAACCAGGGGAATTGGGAAAACATATACTTCCAGAGACAGGTGTGTAACTTTATCTGACTGACATTGTGTAGACTGTAAGTGTGCTATGCCTTCAAATTTGGATGAAACAAGGATGAAAAACTTACTTGCATTTTCCTGAACCCAAAATTTATTTTAGGCAAACAATGATACAATTATGTATTATGGCATGTGTGCATATTAAAAACAGTGACATCTCTTTACATTAACTTATATTACTATATTCATCAGGTTGCTGACACAGATATTGGCTGGACATTGGGGTATATGCTGAACCAAACCAATCTGATACCTTCAGATCGCCCACTTGTGATGACAGGGGTGCAACAAGGGCAGTGGGCAGCAGAGGTCTTTTTCATTGCCTTTGCAGTTTTTCTACTTTTGATAGTTCTGAGTGTTCTCTTAGTCTGGAGTCCGGGAGACTGAAACGGTAACCATGACACTCAAAATATGCATCTTTAAACTCTACCTACCCTTTTCCAACAACAATTCTAATTTAAAGTATGCTCTTATGTTACACTGAATTGAGTTTGAAACTGAACTTTTGTAATAACACTACTCTACACATTATATGTAGTTATATAGCTAAAGTTTGAACATAAATGTGTAAAGATTGAGTAACTGTTCGCAAATAAAATGGATTTGAAATGTACACCAAACAAAACATTTACATTCACGTATCACAGTAATTAACAACACATGTTCAACAAAGAGATGTGATATAGATCCAAATGAGATTTGATGGAGATAATCTATTGAAACATGTATATATACTATCTCTAAATCAAACAAATGCCACAGATCTGCACATCTTGTTTAGCAACATCCAAACAATTTGTTTTGCGGCGTTTTGGTATCCAACACTAAAGTTCCTCTTTGTGTATCCTGCATGTTCTGATGCAGAACCCTAAAAGAAACAGCAAAACAA
>JAVQJS010096567.1:0-11647 GCA_036024795.1 Galaxias rostratus
TGTTCACCAGTAAAACTCTTGTAGGAGGAAATTGGCTGCTGAATATTATGTATTAAAGACACACACACACACACACACACACACACACACACACACACCTATACACACACACACACACACACACACACACACACACACCTGTCATGTGTGGAGTTGACAGGAACATCCTGTCCACTAAGAACAGCGCCATCTGCTGGGTTCCAGTATCTACCTCATCCACCTGGGTCACAGCTGGTTCTGGTTCCGTGGAGGTCTGGTCTACCTGGGTCAAACCTAGTTCTGGTTCTGTGGAGTTGTGGTCTACCTGGGTCACAGCTGGTTCCGGTTCTGTGGAGGTCTGGTCTCCCTGGGTCACAGCTGGTTCTGGTTCTGTGGAGGTCTTGTCTTCCTGGGTCAAACCTGGTTCTGGTTCTGTGGAGGTCTGGTCTTCCTGGCTGGGATCTGGTTCTGTGGAGGGATGGTCTACCTGGGTCACAGCTGGATCTGGTTCTGTGGAGGTCTGGTCTCCCTGGGTCACAGCTGGATCTGGTTCTGTGGAGGTCTGGTCTACCTGGGTCACTGCTGGTTCTGGTTCTGTGGAGGTCTGGTCTACCTGGTTGGGATCTGGTTCTGTGGAGTTCTGCTCCATCACAGATCCCTCACCACTCTGGCCTCTGTCATCTTTTGCAGGATCAACATTTAGTTCTGTCTGAATTGGACTCAGTTCTGTCAGGATAACATGCTCCTCTGTCTGGACTGGACTCTGTTTATTCAAGTCAACATCTTGTTCTGACTGGGCTTGACTTTGTTCTGTCTGGTTCCTATTTTGTTCGGCCCAGTAAACAACCGGACCCGTCTGGACCATGTTTCGCTCCGCCTGGTGAAAGTTCTCTTCTGTCTGAACCTCACCCAGTTCTGCTGAGTTGACACAACATGGTGTAATGGTGTCTGTTTGGACTGTGTGTTCTTCTGTCAAACCTATATTCTGTTCTGCTGTGTCAACGTTCTGGACTGTTGGGGCGGCGTCCGGTTTTGTTGGGCAAGTATCCAGGTCCGTTTGAAGACAATTCTCGTGCCATTGATCTCCTCCGAGTTCTGTCAGCACTGAGCTTTGTATTGCTGAATCACTATGAGGTTCCCCACTGTAAGGGTCTCGTTTTGCTGACTCACTGTAAGGTTCCTCACTGTAAGGATCTCGTTTTGCTGACTCACTGCAAGGTTCCTCACTGTAAATGTCTCGTTTTGCTGACTCACTGTAAGGTCCCTCACTGTGAGGGTCTGCGTTTCGGTTCCGGAGGTCTCCGTTTGAACAGTCGTCCGTCAGAAACGGGTTCCAGTGAGTTCTGACGTGGTGGCGCTGCGTCCTCACGGCGGTGGGCCCTGTTGCCATGGCATCCCGATCCGACCCCGTGGCGTGTCCTTCGGCCTCCACGGCCGTCACCGTCTCCGTGTTCAGACCCGCTTTCTGCGAGGCGCCGGTGTTTAAATGGACTGTGTGTGTCCCTGTGTGTGCCTCAGCAGAGAAGGAGGCTGTGTGTGTCCCTGTGTGTGCCTCAGCAGAGGAGGAGGCTGTGTGTGTGTCTGTGTGTGCCTCAGCAGAGGAGGAAGCTGTGTGTGTCCCTGTGTGCGTGTGTGCCTCCGCGGAGGTGGAGGCTGTGTGCATCTGCGCCTCTGGCAGGACCTCAGCCTGTGTCTGCATCAAACAGTCAGTCCATTGGGCAGAGCCAGTCTCTGGGCGTCGCCCCCTAGTGGTCGGGGTGTGCACCTCGGCCTGCGTCTCCGTCTGAGTTTCTGCCTCGGTCCCGCGTGGAGTCTCCGCCTCGGTTTGGGTCTCCACCTCAAAGCACGGCCTCGCTCGTTCGCACTTCCTCTCTCCTCCGTCACCCCTCTCTCCTCCGTCATCCCTCTCTCTTTCCACCCCTCCCCTGTCGTCCTCGGACACCAGCAGGCACACCATGGGATCCACCGCAGCCACGTCAAGCCCCATGCTGCTGCTCAGGATGATGTCAGGGAACAGGAAGTGACCTCGTTCCGGGGCGGGGTCGAAGGTCACCAGCGCCTGGACGGTGAGCAGATCTTCTTGCGGGTCGTCCGCTGGGGTCACGGGGTCACACTCGCTGCCCTCTGGGGACAATAGGGGTGACCTCTCAGCCTCGCTGTTCCCTGGGCCTTCTTTACGCTTGATGTAGCTTCCCAAAGCCTGGCAGCACTGGACTACATTACCCATGATGCCGGTGTGAGAGCTAGCAGTTAGCCTGAGAGGAAACACAAATTAGAGTAAAAAAAAAGTAATAATAATAATATATATATATGTATATATATACATACAATAACTGTGCACAACTGTGCAACTATATACATACAACAACTGTGCACAACTGTGAGTAGAAAAAGTTGATATTAATGTTCCAATCTTAGGAACAAACACACAACGCCTTCTTTCTTCTGTCAGGCGGCTGATTTCCCTTACATTATTACATTTCTAATTACGAATATGTGTGAGAGAGAGAGAGACAGAGAGAGAGAGAGAGAGAGAGAGAGAGAGAGAGAGAGAGAGAGAGAGAGAGAGAGAGTGAGAGAGAGAAAGAGACAGAGAGGCTAAGCGTGCATGAGATCCGTGCATGTGACCTGACACACAACCTTACACAAGAGAACAGCTGGTGACGTAGAGAGAGGCTTCCTAGCAGAGGTCAGAGGTCACAGCGTCCCTGTGGTGTCCTCTTACAACACTGACCCAGCAGCGGGTAAGTCTGTCCCTGTCCCTAAACGTCTCCGACCTCAGAGCCGAGCTCCCAGTGTGTGTGTGGGCTCCTCCGCAAAACCCGAGAAAAGACAGACGTAAAGTGTAAACCAGCAGTTCAGACCCGGACAGGTGGAAATGAACAAGAACATCCTGTCCTTAAAGAAAAGTCAAAAAAGAGAAAAGACAAAAAAGAAAAAAGGCAAAAAGGAGGCCACAGTAGAAAGCTGGCAGGTAGCTAGAGCACAACTCGTGTCTATATCCAGGCAGCTAAATCCCATCCCCTTGTAAACGGCTGAAACGTCCTAATGTCCATCAGATTGACGTATACCTGCTGTGTGCATTACCTCTGCGGTCTAGTCCACAATAACCATGGTAACGATCCGGGACCGGTCCGTGTCTCCAGCGCCTGCCGGGGGGGAACAGCCGTTAGCCGGTATCCCTTCGGAGCTCCGTCTGCCGGTCCGGCCCGGCGGTATCCGTTCAAAAAGAGGCTCCGCTAGCAGAACAATGTCCCAGCGAGTCCCGGGCAGAGACGGGTCACTTCCTGAGGACAGACACTAATTCTCTAATCGTCCTCCCAGAGCTTAAGAATGAGAGAAACAACAAGAGACCAGCTTCCCAGGCTGCCTGTCCCGTTTCCAGGGAAACAGCCCCCCTCACTCCCTCTCTCTCTCTCTGAGACTCTCTCTCTGCCGTAGAGCTGGCAGGCTACAGACCGGCTCTTTAGGGGTGTCCTACTCTGCCCTTCACGTGGCTGTGTGTGGAGAGGGAGAGAGAGGGGGAGGGACCGCAGAGAGAAAGAGAGAGGGAGGAGGTCGGAGAGAACAGCCTTTTGTTGAACACACACACACACACACACTATGTCAATTGCAGCTCCAGTCCAGAAGGTGGTGTTGTGCTCCCTGAAACCAAAGTGATGTAATTTCCCTGATCAATGTAGTTACCAAACACACACACACACACACACACACACACACACACACACACACACACACACACACACACACACACACACACAGCCCTATAGGGCCAACTCCCCACTAGAAATCATCCTCTTAGCTAACCCCCACTGAGAAATGCCTGGCTCTGGCTATTTATCTCTCTCTCTCACACACACAACCGAACACACACAGACGGACACGGACACACAGAGAGGCCTGGTGGCTCAGAAGGGGGACAGGCGCTGGAACAAGCCCGTTTGTTGCTATGGCAGCGCTGCAGTGAAATTAACATTCCGGTGAGCAGTTCACCAGGATAGATTCCCTCCGGAAACAGGCTGTGTTCACCAGCGTATAGAGATTCCTTCTGGAGACAGGCTGTGTTCACCAGCGTATAGAGATTCCTTCTGGAGACAGACTGTGTTCACCAGCATATAGGGATTCCTTCTGGAGACAGGCTGTGTTCACCAGCGTATAGAGATTCCTTCTGGAGACAGACTGTGTTCACCAGCGTATAGGGATTCCTTCTGGGGACAGACTGTGTTCACCAGCGTATAGGGATTACTTCTGGAGACAGACTGTGTTCACCAGCGTATAGGGATTACTTCTGGAGACAGGCTGTGTTTACCAGCGTATAGGGATTACTTCTGGAAACAGGCTGTGTTTACCAGCGTATAGGGATTTTCTGTGGAGACAGGCTGTGTTTACCAGTGTACAGAGATTCTCTGTGGAGACAGGCTGTGTTCACCAGTGTAGAGAGACTGGTTCAGTGGTTCAGACCCTGTGCTGGTTATACAGGTGAGGGTCAGGGTGGATCAGCTGATTAGTAATCAAGGGACTCATTTTCACACTGGTCCCAATGATTCAATCAACCTAACGTCCTGAAGTCTTTTAACATTATCGGTAAGTTTTAAAACATACATAGGAAACAATCTTTGATAAATATGATTATATAATTGAATAGTTCATTTTCATAACAAGGGCTTCTAAAAGAAGAGGAAGTTTAGACAGACTTCACAGAGGTTTCAGATGCAGTGTTTGCCACCACCCAACGGTGACACTGGTCACAACTTGAAGGGCAGAGACACACAGTAGGTTATCGGAATACAACATGGAGGATTCCCCCTATGGGTGATAGGACAGAGACACAGTAGGTTATCAGAATACAACATGGAAGATTCCCTGTGCAGGTGACAGGACAGAGACACAGTAGGTTATAAGAATACAACATGGAGGATTCCCCGTGCGGGTAACACACCTCCATTCCAAAGGAAGGACGCAGAGAGACACGGTTTGGTTCTGCCACTACGGTCGTAGGCACATCGCACGACTTTAATAAAGTGCAAATCAAAACAAAATACAAAATGTCATCTTCCATTCCCGCCCCGTCTCTATAAGGCTGGTGTTACTATAGTCTACAGCAGGCATGGACACCCCCAGCATGGAGCCAGGAAAGGTAAGTTCCTTCAGATTAAAACCCCCCCCCCCCCCCCACCCACCCTCCACACCCAAACGCCCCAAAACAGTCACATGCCAGGTTTTTCTTCAATAAATCTCACCACTCATCCATCCATCAGTAGACCACCATCAGTCAAAATGAGTCTGATAAGGGTCAAAGTTCACCCCGGACCCCAGGGTTTGTTCGTACACGGTTGGACGGAGGTGATTCCCCCTGGTCTGGTCGTCTGTGACTCTGCTGGAGGCTGTGCGTTGGCGGTATAGTCTCACCTGGTCAACTGGTCTGGTGTCTGTGATTCTGCAAGAGGCTGTGTGTTTGTCTGTATATGTCGGTGTGTCTCACCTGGTCACCTGGTCTGGTGTCTGTGATTCTGCAAGAGGCTGTGTGTTTGACAGTATATGTCTGTGTGTCTCACCTGGTCTGTTCGTCTGTGACTCTGCTGGAGGCTGTGTGTTTGTCAGTATTAGTTAGTATGGTCTCACGTGGTCACCTGGTCTGCTGTCTGTGATTCTGCTGGAGGCTGTGTGTTTGTCAGTATATGTCGGTATGTCTCACCTGGTCACCTGGTCTGGTGTCTGTGATTTTGCTGGAGGCTGTGTGTTTGTCAGTATTTGTCAGTATGTCTCACCTGGTCACCTGGTCTGCTGTCTGTGATTCTGCAGGAGGCTGTGTGTTTGTCAGTATATGTCGGTGTGTCTCACCTGGTCACCTGGTCACCTGGTCTGTGACTCTGCTAGATGCTATATAGGCTGTAGGACAGTATTTCGCTGGAATCTCAATGATCAGTTTCTGGTCAGTTTCACAGTTTACTTTAGCTTGGGGTAAACTAGAGTGAGGTATCAAGCTAGCTTCCCTCTGGTTAAATAAAAAGCTGCACTAACGTTTATTTCAGTTAAAGCAAATCAATTGTATTGTCATTTCAACATGTCCCATACTTGCCAACCCTCCCGATTTTCACGGGAGACTCGGACATTTTATATCCAATACTTTTTTTTTGTATCGAGGACCGCCAAAGCCACGCTATGATTTGGAAATCCTCCTGATTTTTAAGGTTTCAAGGTTGGACAGTACGACATACACATGGTTAGTAGATAATATAATATAATATAATATAATAATAATATATAATAATAGTCTGGATACTAGCAACAGGTGCTCAGCAGACAGACTGTCTTAAGACACATGTCAAGGGCTAGATGGACAGCACAGAGATACATCATCAGTCCAAAACAGAACAAACACCGCTCGGCCCTCACCCAATCGGATGGCTGCATTTTGAATATAAACGGCTTCAGAAATCCGCCTGGTTATTGCGCGTGCCCAGCCTGTTATTTTGTTTTCTTTCTGAGGTTTGTTGATATTAGCTTCACAGCCGTCCAAAAGGCTGTCTTGTCATTCTAGGCCAGCAGATGGCAGAAGACCAGTGGTAGTCATGGAAACGACTGGAAGAAGGTAATAAGAAATCCTGTTCCGTTAAAACCCGGGGAGAGTCAACATTTAAACTGCCCTTCCCAGGAGTTTCTCTCACTTATAAATGGCGGACATGGGTAAGATCGTGTGACAGGAGGAAACATCTAAATCTATTCTGAACAAAAGAAGAGACTACGTATTTCCCTCCGCAGAAGTCATCAGTCAGACAGCTAGTGTCCTCCCTCCTGAGCAGTCAGCGTAGGAACACTTCATATTGGAATGCAGCCGCAGGGAGTGCTGTCAATCACGTCAGGTGACCGGTCTGTTCACTGTGAACTACGGCTGCGTTCCAATACTCCCACTAGCACACTACAGAGTAAGCTAGGAAAATAGATAGCATGGCCAAATACATAGGGTGTCAAATGTAGTAAGGATGACCAACTAGGATGACCTGCTACATCTGGTTTGGTATTTTACAGCATCCTAACCAGATTACCATCCTGGCATTCCTGACCTCAATGCTCTGTTAAGCGGGAGATAATGTCAACCGTTCACATTGATGGAGCAACAACGTTTTTTAAACGTTGACGTGACCGTGACGGGCGTTACGACGGAGGAAAGGTCCCAGTTGTATGTACGGTAACTGCTTTGCGAGGGCAGCTGCAGTCCCTACTGAGAGAATATAAAGTAGTGGTATATGAGCGTTTGTCTGGCTGATGGAGAGTGAAGCTCTAAGAGAGTTTTGGATTGGGCCCGTCACAGAGCGGTCTCTCCCTCCCCCGCCCCCATGTCCACTCTCCTGCCACCCACCTCCGTCCACTCCTGCTCTGGCCCCGCCCCCTCCCCCTCCCCCTCCCGCGCTCTGATTGGTCTGTTCCAGGGGAGGAGCCTGTGTCTGAGCGGGTACAGGAAGAGGGCGGGGTCAGGCATGGAGCGTGGCCTCTGAGGAGACGTCACCCTGAGCAGAGGAACGCAGGCCCTGACAAGCTCCTCCCTCGCGCTGGCACGCCCGCCGTGCCGGCGCTCTGATTGGTCGGGAGAGGTCGGGGGAGGCGGGGACAGCAGCCAGTCCTCGTTGTCATCCTCTTCCTCCTCCTCCTCTTCCTCCTCCTCCTCCTCGGCCGTCTGGCTCCGCTGGTGAAGTTTCAGACGCGCCGAGTGCAGCTCCTGGCAGAGCGTCGTCACGGTAACGGTCTGTTGCTCCAGGTCCCGGCTCAGCGCGGTGACCCTGTGGCTCCGCCTCTTCAGCTCCTCCAGGAAGCGGCGCTCCTGGTCCTGCAGGCCCCGCCCCAGGGCGGAGTAGCGGGCCCGGCCGACACGCAGCTCCTCGCGGACGCCCTCCGACACACGCCGCTGCCCCTCCGCGCGACGCTGTGCCTCTGAGCAACGAGCAGCCAGCACCGCCTCCTCCTCTGACACACACACGCACGCACGCATGCACACACACACACACACGCACGCACGCACAGACACGCACGCACACAAACACACACACACACATTAACACACACAGACACAAACACACACACACATACAAACACACACGCGCACACACACACACACACACACGAACACATGAACACCCACACACACACACACAGACACACACACACACACATAAACACGCATATGTTGACACACACACAACCACACATCAACAAACATACATAAACAAACACACAAAATGAATCACTATGATTATCCCTATTGTTATTATTATTATTATTATTATTGTTATTATTATTATTATTATTATTATTATTGTTATTATTGTTATTATTATTATTATTGTTATTATTATTATTACTATTATTAAGTTTATAGGAATGATCTATGTTGCTGTTGTCGTACCCTCTAATGCTCTGTTGGGAAAACGGGAGTGTAGCTCAGCACCAAGCTCTGCAAAGAGGCAAACCAAAGGAAAAACAAGACAGAGGACAAAAAACACAGTAAAGAAAAGTGAGTCAACTTTGAGTGAGTGAGAGAAACAAAGTGTTAGTGTTCGAGTGTGTGTGTGTGTGTGTCTATGTGTGTGTGTGAGTGTGTGTGTGCGTGTGTGTGTCTGTGTGTGTATGTCTGTGTGTTCGAGTGTGTGTGTGTGTGTGTGTGTGTGTGTCTGTGTGTTCGAGTGTGTGTGTGCGCGTGTGTCTGTGTGTTCGAGTGTGTGTGTGCGTGTGTCTGTGTGTGTGTCTGTGTGTGTGAGTGTGTGTATGTGTGTGTGTGTCTGTGTGTGTGAGTGTGTGTGTGCGTGCGTGCGTGTGTCTGTCCGTACCGTTGCATCGCAGCTTGAGCCGGTTGATCTCCAGGTGTAGACCAGCGAGCAGGACCAGGTGTTCCTGCTTCAGAAAGGTCACGTCTCGCGCCACGCCGCTCACCTGCTGCTCCGCTGTCGCCATGACGACCCCCTCGGAGCACCCTTGGAGGTTAAGTTTCTTGAATTATTAGGAGGCAATATTATTGTGAAATTGCATTGAACTGTTATTTTTATTAGATTCCCTCTAATAATAAACCAGCAATCTATTCTGTGAAGAAAAAAAAAAACATACTCGAATAATAAGAATGTTATCAAATCAATAAGTATCTTATCAAAAAGTTGATCTGGTAACACCGGTCCTCTCGAAATGTCTATCACTACACTAGTCAGCTAAACCCTGGCGGTGTGTTAATTTTTGGTGCACTCAGATCATCTTGTATGCCATGCGCATTGATTACTATAGGTCATAGATAAATATAGCCCTATACACGTTTACATTATTGCTGAGTATATTAGATCGTATTACACAAACCGTTACAATTAAGTGTCAATCCAAGACAGCAGCACAGCGTAGGTGCAAAATCCTTCATGCATCCTTTTTGCCCGGTCAGGAGAAAAAACAAACAGCCGCAATGCCTGGTTCGCATACGCTAGCTTGCCCTCAACTGTTGCCTCAAATACTTAGCTATATAGTTAATCAAATGCATAGTCCACGTGCTGTTGTTGGTGCGCCAACCACATGCGCAATGTCAGCGAAATAATGGTATTTCAGGTCTAAAATAAGCTCCTTATGACCCTCTCATCAAATGCACGATACTCGAAAGCGAACCCACAACAAAGCATCGTGTCCGCTTCTACCGGAACGGACGTCGCTCTGCATCGATAAGACACGCGCACCGCTGCAGCTCCACCAACCTGTCTTCCACACGGCGCGCGGGGTGGCTCTTTACAATGCACATATGTCATCGTTTCGTGTCTGTAACGAAACACGTGTTTGTTGTAAGACCAGATCTAAAAAGTCAAAATAAAAATAAACAAAAAACACAATGACAAGTGAAAACTTTTTTTTCCCGCACTGTTCAGTGTAACAGTGCGTTTTCAGTACCTTGACGGACAGCGGTATCAAAACTGCACCTGCATGGCTATCATCGTCCACCAGGGAATAAGAGGATTGAACACCATACGTATAATTTGTTTTTGTCAATTGGTTATCCCTAATAACAATAATACGAATGAATACTAATAACATAAATAACATTTGCGATTAGGACTCCTCTCCAGAGGGTATTATTGAATAACCACTGAAGTTGCATTAGTGAGCTCACAATTGTAGTTGCATGTTCCCTCAACTATTATGTTCATTCATATTTTTATTTTATTTTAATTTCCTCTAGAATTCTGGTTGATGCAAATTAAATTAATGTTATCTAGAGTCTATAGACTGTATTTTATAAGATGATTACATACTATAGATGTATATACTACAATAATAATACTAAATAAACTATATCTTTTGTAAAATAAAAATGTACATATATTTTAATCAGAACTACAAAAAAATAGAATGAGAAATAAAAACAGATGAGACTTTATTGGATGAAGGTTTAGTGGAAGTGTTGCGTGTCCCAGCAGCCTCGCGTGCCAGCTCTCTGTCTGTGTGACCGGCTGGCATCCACACCCTGCAGGACAACAGAGGAACGGAAGCCGTTACACAGCACACACCTGTAGTTATCTTACGGGGGATTAAGGATCAGCCATCTTGTCTGTCGGTTCAGTCTATGACAGACAATAACCGATGGGGACGAGGGAGGGACACCGTGGAACAATCAAGAACAATTTAACTGCAGAGTATAAAGCAGAGTCTGTACGCCACAGGGAAAACACCACGGTCTAACTACCCAGCACGTTCTGATTAGTTGACGAAGTTCGAAACGAGTATGACGGTCTAAGATAAACAATCATCCCATTGGTCAAGTTGGAGGGAAATGGATAGAATCGGCATTAAATGGGACACGTACATAGAATACATAGACATTGTTTCATGTTACGTCTAAGACTCAAAACGTTAGCCTTCAGCGTCTCCAAAAGGCAGACATTGTCTCTGACCTGGCCTTCACTCTGACCCCTCCCTCATAATGGATCAACAGCTTAGGCTTGAGCATCCATTTTTGTAGCTTTGTAGCGTGTATCTGCCTCTTCACTGAGATTTTTGAATGGGTGGTATTTCTACGCCCAGTTAGATCTGTAGGTTAATTGAATTATTTTCAATGTAATAGTATGTGTACCAGTTCAAAATGGCTGCTGGAGAGCGCCTGGGATCTGTAGTTGATTTAACCTGAATGTATTGTTGAGTGTTAGTGTGTACTTGCTAAGAAAGTCTGGTAGAGAGCCAGTGGGATCTGTAGTTTAAATGACTGTTACGTGTGTGTGTGTGTGTGTGTATGCGTGAGAGTGTGTGTGTGTGTGTGTGTGTGTGTGTGTGTGAGTGTGTGTACCTGTTAGGACTGGCTAGCAGAGAGCCAGTGGGATCTGTAGTTTTCATAGTGGACGTCATGCGTCACGTCTTTCAGGTCCTGCATGTGGGTCCTCACCAGCAGGTTCCTCAGGAGCCCAAAGTCACAGTGGGCCGGGTTCTCCACTGAGCACACACACACAGACACACACACACACACACACACACACACACACACACACACACGCACATACACACACACACACAGACACACACACAGACATACACACAAACACATACACACACACACACACACACACACACAGAAACATACATACACACATACACACATACACACACACACACACACTCGCCCACACACACACACACACACACACACACACACACACAC
>JAVQJS010096607.1:0-23609 GCA_036024795.1 Galaxias rostratus
TGATTTAAACCAGGAGAGGGCAGTGCCGGTAATGCCAAGGGAGGACTGAAGGCGGGTGATGAGGATGGAGTGGCTAATGGTATCAAAGGCGGCGCTGAGGTCAAGGAGAATGAGAATGAAAAAAAAGTATGCAAAGCAATTTCTCTGACATAATGGGCTACTTTTAATAATAAAAAAGCACAATTAATAATTTGTACTACAGGGAAGCCCACCTATAAGTTTCCGTCTAAAGGCATTGATTGTTTTACTTTTTAATAATTCGCTTAATACAAAGTCCCCTTGATTACTTACATCTTTCTTATTCTGTGTTGATTTTTATTTTATTTTTTCACAATGACAGTGCTGTAGGATAATAGATTGGGCATAATTGAATTATTTTTCAACTTCCTCTTTGATATTTACACAATATCAATTATCAGTATTATACTGAATAAATACACTTATTGGGTAAAGGCGAAAATATGAAGGCTGGATTATACAACTTCAGATTGGACAAAACAATTTAATTAGAAAGTCCATTATAAATGCTGCAAATGTCTTCTGGAAACGGTTCCAATGTTTTAATAAACATTCACACTGCCTACTTTTAATAATGGTGCATTAAAAAAAATATGTGGCCACAGGTAGTGTTGCACTTGTTTTGGGCAGTTTTATTAATGGAGGTTGTTCATTTCTCTTTTCAGAGGTGGCCACTAAGTGTTCATCTCTGCGACAATGGCATAGGCTTGGCTGGTGCAGGAGACATATCCATGTCGGTGCGAGAAATGGCGTAGACCGACTCTGCAATACATATTTTTCTGTTCTGTCGCAAACCTCTGGCACAATTAGATAAAATCGCAAAAGATGTCGTCTTCCGCCATGCCGGACACACCCCTGTCTACAGCTTGCACTAATACTAAGTGACTGAAGGAGGAAGTAAGGTCCAAACTAAAGATCCGCCTTGATGAGAGGACTGACAGATTATATTTGAATGTTCATGTTCTGTCGCCAAAGGTGACTTGAAAATGCAAATGCAATGGACTCCTAGTACGGATTCGCGTAATACAATATTGTCCACTGCACAGCATAGCACTGAAGATGAAGTCTTTGAAATCCAATTTCCTTTTCATTTTTATATTGTTTGACAAATGCCTTTTACATAGAAAATGCAAATAGAAAATTGTATGCATTGTTAATATGTGACTGGGGGACACGATGCATCACATAATAATAATAATAATAACAATAATAATAATAATAATAATAATAATGACTTTCCGGTGGTATCTGAAGATGCATAACTAAGGATGCAAAAAACGGTTGACAGACCAGAAAATATACCTTATTTAAATTGTTGTCCTCAAACATTTCCTGAGGTCTAACAGCAGATATTTGTCCTGAATTGACCCTAGGGGGTACCAGCAGCTTGAAGTTGAATCCTCGGTCTTTCTCCATCATAACTGACTGTTTTTTTAAAATTTCAGTCGTGTAAAAAAAAAAAGTTCAATTAAAGCTATGTTTAACTTAACAATCAATCACAGTCAAATGCTAGACGTCATTGAAGAAAGTTATGTTAAAGGTAACTCTGGCCATGTTATTAAGTACAAACAATAACATTTACGTCACTATGTTAATTTAAGGTTAGCTACCAGCTATCTAGTTGGTGTGACCTAACGCTTGGTAGCATAGTAGCTTGCTAAATCAGACATGAAAACTAGAGATCGAAAGCTAAACGTTAGCTTGTTAAATTAACGTTAATTCAGGCAAACACCGATCTGATACTACTCTGTGCCTAGCAAATTAATAAATTCGTTACTAAGCCATAAGTTCACTACCTACCTACAATTATCGTACAGCTTTGAGTCAATTTAACTAAAGACTTGAAATTTACCGTTTAATCTGATAACTTTAAATATAACGGTTAACTGTTGCAAGCAATTCTGCTCCGCGTGACAAGTTGTTTCCACGCGCGAGCTGGAACAAGTTGCAGGTAAGAACAGCTAATTGAACTTCAGTGCTGGGCAGCGTTGCATTAAGATCGTTCCATAAATAAAGCATTAACATTGATATAAATTTGAACAGACAATACCTTTTTATCAGACTACTTTTAATGGGAATAAATAGTTCAATCATACATACAGGTTATACTTTTTTACCTTCAAGTTCATTACATTGTACAATCAGGTTGCAGAAATATGACCACTTGCTCATCAAAAGTTTATGAACATAACATCATTAATCTGCTTTGGTGATAATCAACCATCCACCACACCCATTATAAATATAGGGCTGTTATTGGAATAAACTAAAGATGTTTTTTTATTATTCTTATTTCTTCATTATTTACAGAATTTCCACTTTGTTGTAGATACTTTTGTGACAATACATAAACATGAAACGTAGGCATAGTGCACAAAAAACCGACAGGAGAATGCCTCTTGAATCACAATGTTTTACAGTTAAGAAAGACTGTAAGAAAGGGAAGAGAAACAATGGAATATTATACGGTTTCTTCCATGTTGTGGACTGCTGTGTCATTGCCCTCATTGGTCACATTGTCCATTTTGGATTCTTCCTGTTTTCCCTCCAGTTTGACTCTCTTTTCTTCTTCTTTTTTCTCTTTGTCCAAAAGCCGATAGTTGATTCCCATTCCCACAAACAAAAACACACTGGCAACTACAAGAATGGCCCCACAGCTCTGGTACGTGTATTTGTAGTCATTGTAAATGTCTTTGAACTTGCCTGCAATGATCAGAATAATCATATTTCAGTTTAATTAATATATAAAAATATGAAAAAAACAAATTGTACAACTCTTTGTCAAGAAACCGTTATAAACTATCATTGTGTGCAGATAGGGGGACATTTGTACTTACCAAGTAAGGGAGGACCTAGCAGAACAGGGCCACACTCCACAATAGTGACCAGTCCTACTGCACTGGAGAATCTTTGTGCTCCAACCAGGTCCATCAGAGTCTCAAACAGTACTGCACTCAGCCAGCCAAAGGCAAAGCCAAAGAAGATGGCGTACACTACAAAACCTATGTAGTCCTCAGAGATTGGGGCCAACAAATGACACACACCATTGTACAGAACAGAGGCAGCAAAGAAATATTGCACCCTTGGCCGCACCCATTTAGTGCTGGCCAGGAGACCCATGGAAGGCCTGGCAAACATGTCCACAAAAGCCAGGACGGAGAGCAGGAAAGCTGCCTTCTCTTTGGGAATGTCCTTACTTTTGGCGTAATTGCTAAGAAACACCAGAGGTGAAAAGAGGCCAAAGAACATGACAAAGTTGCCTGAGAGGTAAAGCACAAATCCACGGTGTTTGAAAAGTGACAGGTCTATAAAACTGTTGATCTTCTGCATCACTGTTTTTTTCTCTTGGGTCGCATTGTTTTCAGGCAATGCTGGCTGAGGTGGCGGTCCAATGGGTCGCATAAGTGAACCGGCCACACAGCAATTCAGGAGCAGCCCTCCCAGGATCAGAAAGCTGCCCCTCCAGCCAAACTGGTCAAAGAACCAACTGTTCAGAGGAGCCAGGGTGGATAGGAACACAGGGCTTCCAGCCATTGCGATACCATTGGCAATGGGACGCTTCACAAAGAAGTACTTGCCGATCATTGTGAGAGAGGGATTGAGATTAAATGCCAATCCCAAACCTGTGAGTTGGAAGAAAAAATAAGCAATACATGGGAATGTGCACTACTTTGGTTCAAATTGTTATGTGCCATACATAATATAATTGACATGCACTGTATTGAATTTTAAGTGTGTCAAAACACCTGATCGATTTAATTACCATAATTATACAGGGTAATGATACAATCCTTTTAGCGATATTGTGCTTGTTCATTTAACTAACCAAAAGAGCGCACTAGATGGCACTGTGATGACGGTGTTAGTAAAAAGCTGAGCATCAGCAGCAGCGCATTTTGGGGCCACTGAACAATGGAAAGCCAAAATTAGATACCTCCCACGACTCCGACACAAAAGTACAGTCCTTCGAGTGTGTTGCAGAAGGAGGCACTGATAAGGCCAGACCCGGCCAGAAGGCCACCCAGCATCATGATCGGACGACTCCCATACTTATTAACAAGGATACTGCTGATGGGACCTAAGATAAGACCACAGAGCAAAATAGAGAGAGAGGTAGATTTAACAACATCAGGCATTGATGAATTCCATGGGTTAATTTTAAGCATCACACTAGATCTTGTATAAGGACTATTTATGATAGCCGGTTCATTAGTATATTTGCTTGCTACATATTCACAAATTTGCAGAAAAATACCCGTTTCCCCACTGTTGTTGTCTAGTGTTCTATGTTAAGTGTTCCTGTGTTTATCGTTTGTAAACATACCGTATCTACTGTCACACAGAAATGTCCCTTGGGATGAAAGTCTAATATATCAAAATCCATTTTGTAGGAGCAGTTCTACCCTGGCCCCATAGAGGGCCTAAATGAGATGCCTTTGATTTTAACAAACCAAGCCCATGCACAATGATTTCACTCAACACTGCACTGCGTAATATCTGTGCTCAAAACACAGACCCGCCTAAAACTTAGATTGTATTCATAGTTCGCAATAGATTTTTCTTGTGTTCATTGAAGTTTTTGGCTGCTTATGCGATGCAAATTTCATTATCGTGGGGGTTTTAATGTCGTTGATGGTGGGCATGTGTTCCTAGGTTGTGTTCATGTTTCATATTCAGATCAATTGGGATCCACCTCATATCCTATCTGTATCTTTTTGATGAGGCTGTGAGAACAAAAGTAGCACAGGATCAAGTAATAATTATGTGTTCAACCTTACAATTCGACCCAACTAACTCCCTATGATTTGTAAACAGATGTCTAAATGGTATGGAGAGTTCTGCTGGCACAATGTCATCTCCCTGTCTGGCCTATAACAACAGGCCAAAATGAGAGCGAGGATCCACGTAGAAGATGCTTCAGCTTGTCTGCCAAAATCCCTGGAACCCAAATAGATTCTGACAGTTTTTGTTTAGAGGTTGTCCAGACTCATTTGCCAGCGCGTAGCGAGACAAAGGAGTTTTTAGATTCTAATGGAGGCAGGCTGCCTGTTAACAATGAGTTCCTTCCTATCCTGCCGTGTTGGTTTGGGGGAAAAAAAGGATCACAATGGAAACCAATGTAGAACATTATGAACGTGATAGATAGGAAAATGAAAGTATAAAGTTTAATATATTCTGAATGAATTTTGTCAAGCAAAGGTAATATTATGATACAGAGTTCTAAAGCACTTAAATAACAAACATTCCGAGGGATTCCCCCATGAAAACCGTATAGAGCAATTTTAAACAACTTTTTGCTCTATGGTTTTTGATGGTTGAGTGACCCCAGTTGTTTCATCTTTGAGACAGTAGTGTGGAGGTTTCCTGATTTTAGGGGCTTGTTTGAGTGGGTTTCCTCTGGGTAGGATTTTCTCCCACCATCAGAAAACATGCCACATCCTCCCACCAGTGCCCTGACCAGTCACTGACAGTTCACCTGCAGTCGGTCTATGTGTCCTATGTGTGTGAGCAAGACGTAATATATGTTGGGTGAGCAAGTCTGGCACAAATTGGCTGCCGTGGTATCACTCAGACTGAGTGCTCTGTTTGATAGCTGTCGGCCCAGTCATTGTTTGTTCTGTGGTACTAATTGGTGACCTAATTGTGTAAAGCACTTTGAGTGTTTTAAAAGGTGCTAAAAACTCAATAAAATGCATTATTATTATTATTATTATTATTATTGTTACAGTGTTTTTTTGGTGGGTAGTGTTTATTTCTTGATGATAACAGTCAACATCAATCTTTCTGTATGATATGATTGTATTCTATAGAATCTGTAACATTTTATGCTGTATCGTAGGGCTATTGTTCTCCTTTGTTGGTCTGGATTAAGTGGTGGCCATTGGAGCATGAGTCTCAAAGGCTCTACTGTGAGCTCATTTAAAAAGGGTCATAGGTCAACCCACACATTCACGTGTACATCATGGGCTGAAAGTCATGCTCTGAGAGCTTAGCCAAAAAGTAAAGCACTATTCAGAGAGAAAATAGAGAAAAACTGCCAACAAGCTATGAAAAAAACAACAATCGTAAAACAATTTGCCCCTATTGCCCAACACAGCAAGTGTGCTATACCATATATGAGTTCTAACTTTTGAGGTCCTTCACTTTACTGTAGTTTACCGAATAGATTTTCTACTGTGGAAAAGCATGTCAGCTAATGTAAAGCAGGCTTTCTAATTATGTAGACTGTTGTCTTTGTAATAAATGTTTTGCTTCGCTTGAGCAAAGATAACAGACAGCATGTGCTATTAAAAATCAAATCCCTTTTGTGATTTTTTTGACAAGATTCTTTGCATGTCCCCAATATTTTTCCTATACAGCCAAGCATGTAACTTTTCTTAAACTTTGTAGGGAGATGACACGTGCCTCTGTCGGTTTAATCTAGTCACTTCACATTAATCAAAACACTTCTGTGTTTAGAGGCCAGAGATGTGGTCCTGAAGAACAGAAACAAGACAAGTCTCCTCTGATGGCTTTTTCTTTTTGAAGGGTGTTTTAAATGTCATGCAGATGAAAAGAGTGCTATCACCAACCCCAGAGGCCACCTTTCTCACATCGTCTTTCTTGCCTTCTGTTCAACCGCTCGGTGAAAGAACTATAGCACCAGCTATCACATTGGCCTGTCTCTTCCATGAAAATCAACTCTCAAGCAGTCCTTGTCTGTCACAAAGAACAACATTCATCCTTTCCACAGTGAGCTCCGTAAGATGAAACCATTCTCAGGCTCTTTTGACAGATACGGTTGCACCGATACGAGGGATGCTACAATAGGAGACAGATGCAACACTATTTTAGAGCCTCCATCCATCTCATTAAGATGAAAATCATGCTTGATTCAAGCCTCGCCTTCTCAATTGGAACAATAGACAATAGTCTTGCTCTTTGTCTGCTGCTCTGTAAGCGTACCATTCAAAGTCACTTTGCTGAAAACTACAGAAGCCTGTTAGGTCCTTAAAGACACAAACAACTGGCCCGTAACAAAAGTTGGTAGGTTATCATACCGAAGCCAAATGGGATATTATAACATTACATCACCTTAAAAGTCCAGGAGCAGCATTGTTTCAAATAAATAATATAGTCATCACCTCAATGTGTTGACTATATTATATTTTTGAAACAATGCTGGTCCTAGACTTTTGCCCGTACCTTTTAGAATAAATCAGTTCTGTTGTATTAATCTTAAACTAACCGATGTGGATTATTATTGTCTTAGAGAGTGGTTTGGGACTCGGATCAAAGTTATTCACAATGGCAAAAACTGCTTTTTTCATGATTAAGTTTACAATACATAACTCATTAAAGGTGAATATCGGTTCAATACTGTATTATTGTTGAGCTCCAGCTATACTGTATGGCTTCAAATAGCATAGCTACAGATGTATAATGAATTCCCTGTGTGCTTATTTATTGTTGTTTTGATAACTTACCTCCGGCATACATTACAGCCAGCATGATGGAGGAGATCCAAGAAACCTGGCTACTGGTTACATCAAAGATGACCTCAATCTCCTTGAAGAAGACTGTGATGGACTTGGGGAAGGCGTAGGAGAAGCCAATGGATATGAAGGCCCCGATCACCACCATCCATCCCCATCCGCCCTCAGGTGGGGTATAGCCCTGGGGGCCTCCAATCGGAGCTGGCATGGTCACCAACCAAAAATCCTTTCCTTCTCATACAATTCACCAAGGAACGGTCCAAAAAGCCTGGTCCAAAAGTGGTAAGAGAAAAAGTTGAAACATGGTTTCTGTTTTGTAACATTTGTTTGGGGAGCATATTGTTTTATGAGTATTATCCAGCGTCTTTGAGTGTTTTGAAAAGCGCTTTATAAATATAATGTATTATTATTATTATTATAAATAAGTGTTTATTCATCCACATAACATTGTCCTTTTACTTCGGTTGCTGTTTTGTTTTGTCCCCTATCTGGTGAGCCATCCTGGCAGGTGCACGTTGCCTGATCAGGCCAATATATGTACTACTATAATCACTTTGTCTATATTCAAACAGCAAGAAACCTTTCCCCCTCCATCTATCATAATTTTACTGACATTGCACCATTGGTTTCTGCATCAACCCACAAATAATTTATTTCAGTGGGCATAATAGCAAATGCAGCATTGCAACTTCAGGTCAGCATAATTGAATGTGCTGGTTTGGCTCAATAATGTTTTGTTTATTTACAGGGTGGATGCGTTACCTACAGTTCCGGAGTTGCAGCAGATAGCATGGAAAATATGTTATTAACAAATTGTGTGAGCAGATAACTAAATAGTGAGGTGGGGGAAGAAGCTGGTTTTAATGTAGGTCTATATTTAATGTCAGTCCTCTTAAAGGACTGTGGGGTTGACATTGCCGTTCAGTAAGTCTGTGTTTTAAATAGACTACTTAATGATTTTTATTATCTGTATCACACAATATAAATGGATCCTATCATTTGCGTTATTTGAGATCCATTCATACTCCCTTTCCAGAAAACGTGTTTTTTTATTGAAGTAAGGTAGATTTTCATCTTTTGTGTTATTTATGATCCATTCAAATGCCTCTTGTCAGCTCAGAATCTCCCAGTGGCCCACCTTCGAGGTGATGAATAAGCCTGATGTCAGAGTCAAATGGTGAACTGTATTGTTTACTCTGTGGAGGCCCTCTAGAGAGCATATTCATTAGGCCCTGCATCTAAGACGTATTCATCCCCACTCAGAGCTATGCCCTCTCAACCAAGTGGACGACAAAGTACAGTTGTAAGCATTTTCAGTCGACAAGTGGATTTGTTTAGAATAAAACTGTCTCAGAGTGTTGTAAAAAAGTATTCAATTGAGTACAGGAAGGGTTTAAAACTTGTAAATATAGTTTTTTTTAATTCATGTAAATATCAATGCTTTTTTATGTATGGTGCACACAGTAATTCACAGTTACATCTATCCCCGTGTACTAACTTTCTAACTTTGACTTTCAGTCTTTCCTATACAAATCATATCTGCCCCCTTTTACCAAAGTTAATAATAGCACACTTGGTAGCTGACTAAACTAAGTTGAGGATGTGTGTAGGTTTGACAAGGAACAAAACATTTCATTGCTCAGCTCTCCTGCTTGTCACTGTCAGGGGTCCATGATTGCAACAATCTATTATTATTTGACTTACCATCCCCAAGGTTTCAGCCTAAGATAACTCTGTGCCATGGTCAGACTTTGATCACTGCCCTGTTATTTTAACCCAATGTTTTCTATTAGGCTTTGCTGTCTATAGATAATAGTGGTGCTCTCTGCAGGTGAATGGAAAAACAGAATAATGTGTTCTCCAAATAGTGTCTATTGCTATTGTTGGGAATGGTCAGATGATGTTACTATTATAGTAGGCCCGCCTTCTTTTAAAGGCTGACAATGACAAGCATTGCTGGTTCAGTCCCACATACTTTCCACTGTGGAAGAACCAGCATTACTCTGGAGTGCAGCTAAAACAGTTGACACTGTGCCTCATTATTGAATGATTATGTGAATTAGTCTAATTTTGCATGCTTTTAGCATGGTATCAATATAAACATTACCTCAATAGTGTTAATGTTTTGTTAGTGTTGATTTACTAGAAGGCAGTGTTCTAGATATCCTCTTACAGTCACCTTTCCCTGGGAACTAGAGGGCCGCACTGTTACACCTAAGGTCAGCTGAAAGATGTTCCGTGTCTGAAAATAGCCCTCACACATTCAACAGGCAGTCACTCGATCATTACACACATGTGCTGGTTGATAGGTATGTGCCTGGTTTACACATGGAGTGATTTGGGACAGAGATATTGTCACACAGACTAAATAAACTTTTGAATGCAGCTGAATTTAACCAGGATTACAAAATCTTTTATTTTACATTTCTGACTTTTTAATTGAATCGTCCAAACAAATATAGATATGTGCTTTGTTAATTTCGACAGACTAGAAGTCTCATGTAGGCTGGTTACAAATTCACTGAGTTTGCACACTCCAGAATCGTGAAACCTGGAAATCTGAACCCTTCAGATTCATCAAAGTCAACCAGTCTGGAGAGCAAAGTGAGTCCCGGCATGGAAACGAGGCACTGACAAGGGCCAATTCCATGGACACATATCTAAAACAGGCAGCTAGAGTGAGAGAAGTCCTGTACGGTGCCACTTGAGAGTGTCCATAATTCGCTGCAGCACATGTGCAGAACAGAGGGCATTAGTCGAGTCACAGCAGGGCCTGTGTCTTCCTAACTTATACAAGGTTGAAGCCCTCCACAGCACTTATCTATGCCGGCTTGGAGTGTCCGACAAAGGTTCCCTCCTTTTCTCAAGTTCAACCCAAGTCTTGGCATTTAAGCTAACATGCCCTCCAAAATGTAACTGTTAAACATACACGTTTTGGATAATTTGGGGGTAACTCTGGCGCCAAGTCAAAAACTGAGGTCTGTACCAAAATGGGGTTATTTCGGTATTGTCCCCTAAGCCTTGCAATATAACCGGCGGGATTTGTTTAAAACCTGTCGGGAAAAATGGCGGGAATGCACGTTAGAGTTCAGAGCTTGGGTGGCCATGCCAATATTCTCTCAGTAGTACATCTATTCCCTCTGTTCTGAATAGCTGCAGTGAGGATAAACCCTTATGACTTGGACGTTCATTCGTTTTTTTCATCTGCAGATTTAAGTTATTTACATGCAACAGTTAGTCTTCCTTCTATAACATATAGGCCTACATCTTAATTTTTACAAGGAAATTACTATAGTAAAAAAAAAAGTATACCAATTATTTGACACAAATCAGAAGAATTATAAACAGTTTAATTAGCATCTCAACACTTTGTAAAACCTGTTTATTTTAGAAATCCATATGCATTTCTTTCTCTGACTAGACATCTCAACAACTGTATCATATTTTAGCGTTGAAATGTGCTTGACAGCTGTGAATCACATCTTACCTTGCCAGAAGCTCTCAGACAGAAGCAGATATGCTCTGCTGCCTGAGATGGGGACCACTCACTCAGGCACGTTTACTCAGAGAACACGTCATTTTATGGTCCCAGGTGGCACTCTTTGGTCAGGACGTCCTAGTTACTCCAACATACATAGAACCACTGCAGGCTGTGGAATCGCAAACATTCCTCTTGCAGAGCAAGAACCACTGCCATTTAAGTATGATTCAGAAAAGGAAAGAAAAAAAACTACAGACAAAGTTTGATTCATTCATTCATTGGCCAAATGAAACAGATGGCCCATCCTAACACTACAGTGCTGAATCGTGAGGTCACACACGTTCTTACTGGCTGGCTGAGGCTTGAGGCCATGCCCCTAGAATGTATTCCCCACCCCTTTATCATGTACTCGCACCCACGCGTATTTACCCCTACAGTAGTCCTACGTGAGCTCTATAATGGTAGGATATGAACACTGCCTGCCCCTTAAGAGATAACATGTTGTGTTGCTGATTGATTTCCCTAACTATGTTACAAACAATAAACACGATGCTTGGAATTGCAGCAGTGAGATGTCTGGCCAACACAAACAGCAGGTATTGTTTTCCCTTGTCCACCTGGGAAAGGGCTTTCTGATTACTTCTGAGGTCAGGCTTAGTTAAGGCTTTCTCCCAGCTCCCAAGGGAACAATTTGGGACTCCGCGTCTAAACTGAAGGCATTGAAGGCAGGAGGCTGTCCAAACAAAGTTCATGGCTTGCAATCACAACAGTTTTTTTCTATTAGCAGTGGTTGCGTACATCTTTCTTTTGTGATTGTATGTGACGTTGTATTATAAATATGATAAGGACTTTAATTACTGTCCAGGGAGAGGATATGGCTGTGGCTGCACCTAAAGGTACACCTTTTGGTTCAACACTGTTTAGACCCTGGATGTATCCTGTCATTAATAGGTGGAGTGTTCAGACTCTACAGAATGTAAGGAAGTTGGGGGGTTCAGTCAATCACACAGGTTATATTTTGCCCTCTGTGTTTTAATGTGAATACCTTAGATTTGAATATTAACTTTGTGACTTTGGAAATCCATATGGTATCAACAACTTAAATAGCAGTTTCATCCAATTGAACTTATCAGCTCTTTCCAAGACAGAATTAAACATACTTGTAAACAAACTCCTTCACACACAAATTCGGTTAAATCAGACAGATTAGCTTTACTATAGAAGGATAAGCTGTCCAATAATAGGCTGCACTGTTATTGTCAATGGGCATGCTTGACTGACCCCTGTGATTGTAGGAATGAGAGTATTCTTTGAAACAGCCTCTAGCTGTGAGGTTCAGACATGGTCAAGCATCTAACACCACCACACCAATACTAAGGTGTTGATGTTTACACAGCATTCTTACATGGGCACAGAGGAGCAATTGGCTTCTTTAAACAACACTGTACCTGAGCACACATTTGTCTTGAGATACTCAATCCCAAAAACAAAATAAAAGGATCAAATTAATGTTTGCGCAGTTTGTGTCTGAGTTTGTAAAAGTGTTTCTTTTCGTATTCACTACGAGTGAAACATATAATAAAACTATTGAAGAGAGCCACTGCCACAATTGTTATTTTCAACCAATCCAATCTGACACACACACACACACACACACACACACACGTTATCAGAACCGCTTAGAGCGAGAAGTGGGGTACACCCTGGACAGATCGCCAATCCATCGCAGGGCTAACACATAGACATACAACCACTCAGACACACATTCACACCTATGGACAATTTCGAGTCACCAATTAACCTGCATGTTTATGGACTGTGGGAGGAAACCGGAGTGCCCGGAGGAAACCCACGCTAACACGGGGAGAACATGCAACATGCTGCGCCACCGTGTTGCCCTATGTATGTATATATATATATATATATATATATATATATATCACATTCTTGGAAACTCTTGGAAAAAAATTGCATCGTTTGCCCAGATGTTACAGCAACATTTCTACAAATAGAATGTCCTCTTACACACAAGTGAAATGTCAGAAGCAATTACCTTCCAAGAGGTGGCACAGGTGAAAGTGTACTAAATCTACGTTGAGACCGAATGTGTACGCTTCCCTTAAGTCAACGGGAGGTTAGAAGGTTTCAGAAGCCGATTAAGCCACATCGCATGAAAAACATCAAAGTAAATCTACGTTGTTGTTGAAGATGCTTCATAGAGTTTACTGCAGGAATCATTTTATGACAGATTATTATCTTAAGCTACTCAATGTAAACTTGACAGGTAAACAGTCTTAATGTCTGGATCAAATTCTGGCATGTGGGACACACAGTGCATTACACAGTAGATTCAAACCATTGGGAAATTGTCCAAAACTTGAGCCAATAAACAATAAGCTTGAACTTACTGTATGAACTTGAATAAACAAATGTCTCTGTTTCTCCCTCACTCCCTTGCCTCCCCGGATAAAAAAAAAAGTATTTGGCTAAAATCCCTCACAATGGTACAATGCCAGACAAGAAAGTTACAGAATCAAATACTGAATGTTGCTGTGTTCTCTCTGCTGATTGTACAATTCATGAATGGGAAACCTGCAGATTCACAAGCGAAAAGGAGCTTGTTAACACCCAATACTTGATACTCAATACAACTGAAAATAATTGTGTCTAGTCAACCAAAGACAATCAGGCCAAATAGCATAATGTGTTTCTCTTTGCTACGAGTTGGACTGGAAACGTTTATTTCTGCAAACTTTATGATCTTTCTAAACTCAAGAAATTTTCCCCAAAAGATTTAAGAAGCAGGGTCAAGGTTAAGAGAAATGGATAGAAAAATATCTTTCAAGGCACAGTAATTAGTTATTGACGCCTAGCAAGTTGCTCTTTTAAATACATTGACCAATAAATTGGCGCATTGTCATAATGCAGCCAAAAATTGGTTACATTTTGTTTTTCCAACAGTGTTTAATAACAAACTTCCACACTTCTCATATTGTTAACATCCACCCCCCCCCACACACACACACACACACACACACACACACACACACACACACACACACACACACACACAAACACACACACACACACACACGCACACACACACTAGTTGGGCCTGATCCTTATCTCTGTAGAACAACAAGAAAGGATGTATGGGAGGTTACGAATGTTTGTTAGTATTACTCATTGTGTGGATTACACACCCCTTACATCTTCCAGTTTAGACTTTAGAGAATATATAGCTCAGTGTGTGTATGCAATACACACCTGTGATAACAGCAAGCTTGGCAGATGAAGTATGGATGAAGGGGCAGGTCCCCTTCTCTACGGGGGAGCCATTGTTAGATAAAGGGGACCCTCTCAGCATGGGAGGACAGACAGGGACGCCTTCGCACAAATTACCTTTCAGATATTGTGGGTATGAGAGGGCTGGTCAAAGACTTCTTTGAATATTTCTTCACAGTAGGATATGTTTGACTCCTTTTCATGTAAAAGTAAATAAAGCATAGTTTTGGTCAATGACCAATAATAACCTTTGCTAAGCAACAATGTTGTGTGTGTACAAATTGTTGCAGGGAAATGTGTGTATGGCCATCAAGACTTTCAATACAACTAGTTTATAATGAAAGTTACCCAAGCAAAATATTTGAAGGGATTATGATATTGCATAGTTATAAATGATGCTGTCATGTGACTATTATTGATTTTCCAACTCACACTCATGACGTAGGCCACTTAAATAAAACTGCATTTTTCAGTCGCTGCAAGACAGTTGCTTATTTTCTCATACTTGATTTATAAAGGCCATATATTTTCTCTCCGACTTGGAGTTGATTAGGCGTCAACACATTGTTTTTTCCTAGGTTCTGGTATGTAGTTGCAGTCGTTAATGTGTCTGAAATGCGAGTGGAGTCGAGGGGTGGGGTGGAGGGTAGTCAGGATGGGGAGCAGGGACCAGTGGTAACAGCAGTGCTCTTCTCCTTTTCTCCTGTTCTGCCTCTCTGTCCAACAGCACGAGCAGCTGACCTTGAGGGGAATGTAGAAAATTGACAGGGGGAGAGCGGTAACAAGGGCCGGCCATATATCAGGGAGGCAATTTGGAGTGCTTTATCCGATGGGGGTCAATTCCTGCTGCAGAGCCATAGATCAGAGTTTTCAAGCCTGAACAACAACCCTTAAAGAGAGAGGTTAGGATAGATCTATTTCTGAATGACCGGGGCGCGATCAAATTCTGGCAAATCATTTACACCCAGTGTAAAGGAGCAGTGTAATCATCAGGATTTGTGATGCAAGGAGAAAGCATCAGCGGATTTATATATCTCTTCTTTTTTGTAGCCTTGCTCTATCTCCAGCTTTTGGCGTCTGTTCAAATCACTTGTTTTTAAGAGGCTCCCTCGCATTTGAACAGTTCAATCATTTTATGCATCAAGGGTCTGGAAAGTATTAACCGTGGTATGGTAGTGTTGATGGCAATGTCAGAGTTTTGGAATGATTAATTACCAACTTTTATATCATTATTACATGTTTTGTTAAATAACTAATGATTTTCATCAATCAATCTGTAAATTTATAAAATTGGCCAATTTCAAAACAATTGTCCTTTAGCTTTGTACCCTTATTTTTCTTACAGCTTTCACTTTGAAGGTCTGTTTCACACAGGACCCCTGACATCGGCCAGGTGGCTGGCCTACTGATTGACGGGATCTGGGTGATGAGAGCCCTATTACACCACCAGTCCTTGGCTTAGGCCCCAAACTCTCTCTGTCCGTCCAGACCTGGTCAATGGGCGCATTAAATAGCGAGTCCAAAATAATATTTTTATTATTTGTGTCCATAGTCTCCCACCACCCCTTCTCATCTGGACCAACAGTAAAGGATTACATTCTGAAACAGATAAGAATTATTATTGGAATGCAGCCATTTATGGATGTGTGGTTGGAATGGGTCCACTTTCCTAATCTCAAGTGTCAAACGGTAGCCTCAGTAATATTTTTGGGTCAACCACAGAAGTACAACTTTTTATGTTTGAAACCACATTCTTTTTATAGTGGATACAGTATAATACAAAGTATACAATGTCACTATCTTTTATCTTTTAAAAAAAACTCTACACCTTAGGAACTTAAAAAGGCGCCAAAACATTAGCAGTGCCTGGTCAAATGCTGCATTGTCAAATGCTCTTCGCAATCTTTCTGATACACTATTTCCCATGCTCAGTCTGCTGGAGTTTTACTGGATGTTGATAGGATCTCCAAACATATTTTGCTGGGTAAAGATAAAGATCAAAGATCAACACAATAGGGTTTTCCGATGTAGCTTTTTTATTGAGGGAAAGATCCACACAGAAAGGGATTACTGATGGTCTACTTGTTCAGTGTGTTCTTTAACTCCAAACCACCATATTTCAGGGTTCTACGTGGTCTTAACATGTAATGGCACAAACATTAAACAATTTTTTCACCAAGTGGATTTTTTTCTAGAAGACCCCAATTTTTTTTGAAATAATTGTCTTTAAAATGTCATTATACACACTAATAAGTGCCACAGTTGACCCTTTGCCCTTTCTCATATCATTTGGGATCAGACGTTACAAGTCTAAGGTTCTTATAATCAATCGATAGATTGACGAAAGAGATAAAGCAATTGGCTAACATCCAGTACGTCAAGAATGAGCATTACACGCAACATAAGAGATTGCATGGGGAATCTGTTATGTGATGGTTAATGTTATGCCCCAGTGGGAGTCTGCAGGATTTCTATGGCGTGTCATCATAAAGCAGATATACTGTGAGTATGGCAATGTTCATTCGCATATTATCTATACAGTAGTTCCACTCATTTTCCACTTGAGGAACTAGGGAAAATTGACTTGGGAATTGCTGAATGCAAAGTGGATGTATTTTACATTTACACGGTGGCGCACAGGCCATCAAAGTGTGGAGCAGGTATGATTTTCAACAAGACTCCACCTCACACAACACCCCTGATCAGCAGAGCTGCAAATAAAAAAAAAACTCTGTACGCATGCCCTCATTAATTTATTGTGTGGCAGGAATCAGTTGGCCGTCACCTCTTCCATGGAAGGCTGGAGACAAGAGATATAATGCATTGCATGTCGATGTGAACCACACTGCACTTAAAATACATTTCCACTGCGTGTCTGATTGTTTATGATGCAAACCAATGCAGATGAAAGCAAGAGGAGATAGACGCTTGATGTCACCTTTAATGGTAAAGAAATTGATTTGGAAAGAGTCGGGATGGGAGCGACTTAGTAAAACGTTCTCACATATAGGCACAGTGTAATGGGACAGCCCACGTGAGATCTGTTGCATGGTCTTGAATCTTACCCATTGCAGTGCATGATGAAAGGATAAGTGGAGTCAATCCCATTCCACTGCTGTTATTTATCCACCGAGTTAAGGTGGGCGCTGCTTTGCTCTCTTGTTGCTGTTCAACTATAAATTCGTCCTCATTTCACTTTGTCCCTGGATAAATGATTACTTTCACAGACGCGTCCTTGGCAAGAGGAAAAAGAGCAGCACAATGTCATTTGCATCTTGTACATCAATATGTCTATCTTTTTATTAATATTCTTAAAACTTTTTTGTTCACCTTCCAGAGCTGGCTTGAAACTATAATTACAGCTTGGCCTAAGCAGCTTTGACACCGCAAGTATTTATATAGGCATGGTCTGCAGTTTAAAAGCTCCTAATTAATAATTAACTCAGTCCACCGCAGTTTGGGGTGATTAACCTTAACATTCCATACTGGTCTTATTAAACACAAGCGAAGACTGGCCAGCCAAGTCAAAGCCAATGCAATATTCATCTCCAAAAAATGTATGGGACAATGGTTCACAGCCCCAGGATTTATAAGTAAAAAACAACAACAACAAATCCTCCCCACTTGTAAAATGCCAGCATGTTGCTCCGTTTTTCTTATCCCTTGCCTTGTGGATTTGTGGCAACCTTTTTTCAGCAGGTCAAATGGCTCCAGAGGAGCTGCTCTCATTCCAAGTGATGCCAGTGTGGCCTCCAAGGCAATAGAGGAGTGCTATGCAACTGTGACCACGCCTCTGAAAGAGCAGAGCTGGTTGAATTGTCTTCTGAATTGTATACTAAGGTGAGGTCTCTAGGACAAGGAATCTGAGAAAAAAATTATGTGGACAATGTAATTTATATATATTTTTTAAGATGATGATGAATCGAGTTAGTATTATCCTTATGATCTCTCATATAAAATAATATTTCTTATGAAAAATGCTATCGACTAGCCAAATCAAATAATAATAATAATAATATTATTATTATCATTATTATTATATTATATTATTTATATAGCGCTTTTCTAACACCCAGAGTCGCTTCACGATGTAAACATTGGATTACATGACAAAAAATAATAATAACAATAAAGATCCGAGAAACAATTAGACAGAAACAGAATAACAGAGACAACAACAGTTCTAACTAGACGTATGACGAATTAGAAGATCCCTGGACTGGATTCTAAATAGAAGTAACTAGGGTATGCTAGGGTGAAAAGATATGTTTTAAGGTTGGTTTGAAATATTAATAACGAGCTGGAATTACGAATTGACGGAGGGAGAGAGTTCCACGGTTTAGGTGCTGCCCAAGAAAATGCATGCTCCCCAAAATGTTTCAGTTTTACCTTTGGAATGACCAGTTGCCAAATACAGTGTGCTTTAACTTATTGCATGTTTCTTTCATCAGTAAAAGGGTGTAACGTTTTAATAACGAGCCTTAGGTTGTCATTAAGCTGAATGAAGTCCATCTACTTCTACCGGGGCTAGAGGGCACCATGTTATTCATGTAGGGAACATCTGTATGCAGGCAGAGGAAGTTCAACAGGACTAGAGATAAAATATTCATCCAATGCTGCCGTCGACAATGAAGCTACACGACAATGGTCTTACTTTCAAACGTCGGAGGTGCGGAAAGCCGAGAGGGAACTCATACCTGACATAATTTGTGCTTGTTACATTCGAGACTCGAGTGCCAACAGTCGCCCTCACAACTTTTAACGAGCGGTGAATGAGTCACTGACAAGATGAAATAAAAATGTTGCCCTTGAAAATAAAGACACACCTAAAGACAGAAAGTGCATGTAAATAGGTTGAATGCAGCCTATGGATATTTAAATTGCGGGCTGTGTGTTTCTGAAGATAAAAATAATTCTTCCTTCAAGGAAAGGAAGTCACAGTAAAAGCTATTCTGTGTCATCAGATTTTCCACAAAGCTTTGCATTTCTCCCTGATAGCAACCATCTTTTATTTAAATGTCAGCATGTGGTTGTGAGTCTGCAATGTTGCTAAATGATTCTAGGTTTTCAGATCCAACTGAGGTCACACGTGCCATATGGATGCTTTCTTTGAATTGTAACTCATGGAGCAAATAGTTACATTGAAAATGTTGTTGTGGATTTTATAAATTGTTTCTACATGGCGTCTGGATTAAAGCTTGTTCTGTCCCTACAGCTGTTGGATCCACATTGATTGATAGTTTGTTCAAGTCTAATGTTGTCAGAGTAAAGATAAAAATAATAAGAAGAATAAGAATTAGATGAATGCATTGTCGTAAGCAATTTTGATTTGTTTACAATTGTTGAATGCAAGTTGTCTAGAACATACATAAGGAAGTTCTAAATACCATGGGTTCAATTCGTTTTCCTTGTGGGGGGGGGGTTTGAAGAAATATACTGTGTGTGTGTGTCTCTGTGTGCGTGCGTGCACATATAAGAAAGAAAAATATATCTACATTTAAAGACAGCTCAATGTGTCTCTGTATAAATGCATAAATGTCAGTGTCTATCCCGGGGTCTGTACAAATACACATAGATAGTTTTGTTTTGGAGGTACAAAACAACACCAGGATGACTTCTGTTTGTGTAAGATAGTCTCCAATGGGTTTATCACATTAACTCACGGTATTATCAGCCAGAAAGCCGTCCCTTTCAAGACGCCTTGTTTATCTGGGGGATAAGTAAGGTTTGAATTTTACCTCAGGGGGCATCTGTGGGTATTATTCAGATAGGAATATGGCGTCCCTATCTCGGTAGAGTGTAAATGTGCCACTGCCCACTGATAAATGGTGCCTGTGAAAAGACATGTGCTATGGATAAATCACATTATACAGCTGCTACCAAAAGGGGCAGAATACCTTTACCTACTTTAACACCTCACAGAAACTCCTCACATGAACTGCATACTGATTGTTTTTTTTTGTTTTTTTTTTGCTTTTTCAAAACACTTGCAAAGACAGATTGCTTTAAGTGTGGTGGTGGTGGTGGTGTTTATGGTGGCTGCTAATCTTTTCTCTTTATGCCAAAGCATGGAATTAGTCAGGCTTGTTGTCAGCATAGTTAAAATGAATTGTCTGTGTAAAGGAATAGGCTTCTCCACTCTAGTGATGCCAGAAACCGGGTGAGATGAGTGGGAGGGAGTCAAAACAATGCCACACTGTTTCCTAAATGGAAAGTCTCACTGATAGCTTTCGAAGGGTGCCATGTTAATTGACTGTTATATTGCAATTGTCGATAGATGTCTCTAAATGGTAATGTAAGTAAAACCGATACTTAAAGAAAAAAACACTATGTTTAAAAAAATCTGCAATAACCCAGTTCATAAACACAATTAAAATGCACACTTCTATTTTTGTTTCCCTTAAGCATCAACTGTACAACAAGCCACTAAGATCTGGCTTTTAAGATTTTCAAATCAGCAGAGATTTAAGGTGATTTGCTGCCTGTCATCTCTTTGCAGATAGGGTTCCGTGGTCTTGAATGCCAAAATGAGTCAATAAGTCAACATCTCGTCCAATCCCCACAAGGATGAGAAATTTACAAAGAGGATTATGAAGCATTACAAAACGATATTTCAGCTTTTATTGCATTCTCTCAGTGGCAACATGTGAGGAAATGATCATAGAAAATCGCAGACAAAGGGCTATTAAACTCTTGACCTTTTTTTCTGCCAGAGTGAAATCCAGCTATTGCACTTTTGAAGGTTATTAATTTTTTGCAAATTTAGAGAGAACAATTTGTAGTTTCAGAAAGGATATCTAGATCTTGTCCTAATTTTGATGAGTAAACCCTTTAAAATCAGAACCTCTCTCTCAAATCGTCTAAAAAGCAAATTGAGCTGATTATGAGATCTTTTCTGATATGTTTCTAATATTGCTTCTGCAAAAAAGAAGTTCTGGATATAATTTTATGCCTGTGTTCCTTCTCAAGAGTTTACTTTGTAACACTTGTTAATGCCAATATATCACTGGCCTTTTTGTCTAGCCTCATATTTCCTTAGACAGTCTGACAGTGTTTCTAAGGGGTATAGTTGCTTACACACAAACACACACTCACACCTACACACACACAAACACGCACACACACAGACACACACACACTGGTAGATTTTATTTTGATTGTAGCAGTACATAAAAATTAAAAAGACTGCAATTAACAGATCAGTCATCCTGGTTTTATGTGTGTTAGATGAGTAATTCTTTCAATCCTAGATAATTACACACTTGTGCGAATAGTTTAAAAAATATATTAAACATTTAAAGAAGGATTCATTTAGCAACTGATCGACTTCAGGAAATGTACAAACTGACTGCATGCTTTGGTAGGGTGTATAGGAATGGTTTTATTTCTATGTACTGTATCAATCCAACATTGTCATGATCCTTCTGTATGAGCCTCAACTGTCCCCATGACATAGTATGCCAGTGTACGGTTGACTTTTTAAAGCTCTGTGCTATTCCACTTTCCTCCCGTGATGATCACTTACACCTTTGTTCAGGATGTAAATTTCTTTCAGATTGAAATGGCATAGACATTCTAAGTGTTTACAGTTTTTTTCAATTATTAACAAGTATCGGTAGAAACTGGTCACATGTCAGAACTCTTCACACAGTCAGCAAAACTAAAGTTTATGGGGAGCGAACTGTGAATTGCTTTTAATCGCTTTCACACAAAATGCATTCAGTGACCACAGTTACCAGGATTCATAAATTCCTTTCACCAACTACAGCTACCTTCGCAGCACATTTTTCAAATGTTAACGCATTTTGTTCAAAACTGTTAAAACACAATCGAAGCAGATTGAGGAAGACACAAAAATTCAATTTCTGCTGCAACCACATTGAAAATATGAAAGATAAGAAAGAATAATATCCAAAATGTTGACCGTACAAGGAAATAATAATAACACTGACTGCAGTTTACAGCTGACAACCTACCCAGGTGACCTTTGTTTGGCCTCATTGCTCACAGCAAGCTGATAATAGAGTATGGCTTTGGAATGTTTTTGGGGAAAATATGGATCATAAAAGTTAGAGAGAGAAGAGTGGCAGGGAGAGGGAGAAAACAAAGAAGAGGAAGACCAAGTGACGTGGTCTCTGATGGGATTAGGAATTGAAGGCTGCCAGGGTTGGTCCAGACATTCTAAAAGATTCTTCCCAAGGTGCATCACCAGAGAAGACATAAGATGTGATGCCAAATGCAGAAGAGAGGGAGTGAATATGTTATATGCACGACGTACTGTAAATCACAATGCAAAGATATGGAAAACATGAATGTAACTGAAGCAAATTGCTGCCTTGCCAATTCGTTCTTGTCAAAATATACAATACACAATAATTTAGACACAACACTCAATAAAGTGAAAAGATCTTATTCTATAATAAAACTGTGGAAGAAAATCATGCAAACTTTGAAAATAACATGCTCGTTGATGTTAGTATTAGTTCAGTGTGCTAAGAGTGACAGTGTTTGCTTCCTGAGTAAGACTTGTTGTGAGTATTCTGGATGAATGAGCTCATTCTGACATGTGCATGATGTGTTTTCTTGGTGAGAAAGCGTTTTGGAGGTGAGATGAACTGTTTAGCTGAGGTGCTGCATGTTTGTAATGCAGACCTTGTGAAGAGTTTTTAAAAAGCACTTTCAGTATTGACTAATACCTGTTAGCAATTTAAAAGAACTGTATGTTATCATACACTATAACCACATATAATAAGCCCTGCTATTCGTTATAATCTTTATCAAAGGAGATAATTGGTGAACAATCTTCAAATTCAAAGTACGGCTGGGTGCACATTGTCTGTGAGGAGACACATTTTTATCCCCTTCAAGGCTTCACAAAACACAAATCTAAGCAATGGGAAACTTGACATTTCTAACAGTGCCATTTTGTAAACATTCTTTATTATTTATACATTCCAACTTTTAGTTCTCAAACTGTTTTTTTTCTCAATAACAGTCCATTCATAATTGTTATGGATGACTGTGCACTTGGCACTGTGACAAGCTGTGGGCTAACGGAACCTATTACTGTAAATAGTGTGTATTTGCTCCTTGGTAATGAAATGGTGGAAACAGGACCACAGTTCAAACATTACCAGCATGTAATATGTATCATGCTGTGCTGCCGACCAAAAAACCTTATGTTACCTGGTGATTTGAAAATATCTCTCTCTTTTTATATATATATATATAAGGGCGGCATGGTGGCGCAGTGGTTAGCACTGTTGCCTCACAGTAAGAAGGTCCTGAGTTCAAATCCCACCTGAGGGCCTTTCTGTGTGGAGTTTGCATGTTCTCCCCGTGTTTGCGTG
>JAVQJS010096610.1:0-12500 GCA_036024795.1 Galaxias rostratus
CACACACACACACACACACACACACACACACACACACACACACACACACACACACACACACACACACACACACACACACACACACACACACACACACACACGCACACACCCTGCCCCGCCCCTTATGAAAACACTGTGGTGGTGGTGGTACGTGGTGACACAGGGCCCTGTCTAGACAAAATATGTAAATCACATTAGTGTGTCTGGCCGCAGCCCGCATTGATCCTCACACATAAGGCCGACGTAAACAGGCCAGACAAGACTCCGGCGACATTGAACTGATTCCCGTGGCACAATAGACTCTTTGTGGTGTAGTTTGCTAGTAACAGAGAAACCAGGCTGGGTTTGTTTGGGGGGGGGGGGGGGGGACAGTGGAAGTGGGCTGCACATGGTCAGACCTATCCCAGGGAACGCAGCAGGAGAGTGGGCAGAGCTGCCGCACCACGCAGCCCGCAACTCAATGGTACCCACGCATTGACAATAGGCTTTAGAGGAACGATGGAAAATGGTGTGTGGCTTAAGGCCTTCAGAGCCAGGTCGTTCTACCTCGGACCAGCAACGGCCGTCACCCATCCCGCCAACTCGCCTCTCGTTCGCATCGAAACGACGCACGAGAAACGGAGACGAGACTCAATTTCCATGATTCGCTTTTGGTTTCGAATGACACTATCGGACAGATGGCGTGGCATTTTGCGTGCCAGCACGGAGCTGTTCTTTTTAAAAAAAAAATAAGGCTTCACAAGAAGTGAAAAGGATGGTTGTGGGTTTAGCGCGCAGCGCCAGATGCCAGTTGAAGGCGTAAACCTAAAATGGACCGCTTTCACTCCTTGTTCCGGAAAAAACTAAATAAAAACCTAGATCAATCGGATGTGTTCTGGGTTACCTGGCGACCGAGTCAGTTATGGAGAACGATGGAGAACGAAAAGGGAAGTCTGAAGCAGAAAAGAAACTCGGAGAGGGTGGGAGAAATAAAAGGTGTCCACGCCTGGTAAAGTAGGACACAGGTTGGGAAGCGGAGAGGGTCCAAATATTGCATTTCATGATCATAAAAACGATGGCCGTCAGCGGACGCCAAGTCACACCAGCGAAAGAAAAATCTTTAACTCAAGTGAAAAAAAAAGGTCAAATGAAAACATGACAAAAAAAAAAAAAGAGGTCAAGGGTCGGGCTCAGAGCTCTAAATACGAAATAATAAAAACGCACGTCACATGCGCGCACGTGAACGAAATTAAAAGTGCACCACTGGCTTCAGCGCCGGCCGTATAAATAAACCCAGGAACCAGAGTCCCCAGGAACGGACGCCGGGTCGAGCGGCTCACAGCGGAGCGCAGGAGAACAGAACACCCACTCAAACTCGAGGTCACTCTAGTTCGAGGCCGTGCAATGTCAATAGATTAGCCCATGCACTTACAGCACCGCGTTATCTAAACGAATCTCGGGGTCGATTCGATGACGATTGGGTGCCCGGTTGCGGGCTCGACGTCCGGAATAAGAAACTAACCACCCAAACGTGTCACCGGCAGTGAGAGGGAATCGACCTCTTAGAAAGCCGCCCGCGAACGCCCACCCGGACGACCCGAGGATCAACCGCCGACGGAACAAAGGGCTATTAATAGAGGTCTCGAAAAAAAGAACCGCCTTCTGCAAAGGCGCTCAGCCGGCAAGTTTTACATCTCCTTTCCACTTCCTGTCCACATACCTAGCCACACCGGCACAAAGAGTGACGGGACTGATTCATCGGTGGGCCTGAGAAGACACACCGGGTGGAGAGACTGCAGCGGAGAACATTTCAATCAAAGCAACTCTAACGTTAACATGTTTGTTCTACAGCTGTAATAAGATACGAAGTTACCAAAAAAGGCATATTTAAAAAGTTTAGATTAGACAGCAAAGCACTGCAAAATTGTGTTAACTGTCAATGCAAAAATAGGCCGATATACTTCTAGGAGTACGCACGAAAAATGATTTGTCTTGTCTGTGGATTCACAGGAATGGTTGTGATGGTGCAAAGTCACTCTAAACTATTCAACGTATTATAGCATCAGCGTTCGTAGCTGCTCATTTAGAACGGTGGGTCATCTGAGATCAGTTAAGAACACACTTCCTGGGCAACAGATGTCAAACCCCAAAGTCTACAAACTGAAAGTGCGAATGAAAAGCACACACAGTGACACTTCTTAATTACTGGCTATTTCAACAGGACACTACTAAAACAGTATAAACTGTTAGGTAGGCCAAAAAGGAAGGTAGATTCTTGCCTAAACAGTTATTCCTACATAATATAAGATCATTTTGAACCGTGTACTCTATATGACCTAGCCCCCTCAGCATGGAAAAATACCTTTCTCCTTTCTTTACACCAATATAAGCCACACCGTAGAGGGGGGAAAAAACTATTACAGAATAATTAAGAGTGTGCGTTTAGGACATCGATATTGAGCAAATTGACTTGTTTACTTTGGTTCTAAACTTTTACACTTTCTCTGACTTTGACTCTGACATGTTAAGGTTATCATTTCACACTTGAATCTATTTATTTGGTTGTTAATGTTGTTGTTGACTGTCCGTTTTATTCTAAAGTTATATTTCCCTGCATCGTATTTTCTGATTCTAACTTGTGCCTTGGCCGATTCTGAATTAGTTAGCAAGGCATTACTTAAACTACGTGTTTCTTTACAGCCTTTCTTTGTGTTTAACTATACACACCTTGTTGCAGCTTTCTCAAAACACATAGCCTGATGTTGTGCCAAAAAAATTCAACAAATCAGAGACGAGAAGAAGCATGGAAATGTGTTAGCTAGTTGGTATAAGTCGACTCTTGAAATGAAAGTAGGCTAACATCAAACTGAGGGTCGTTGAGCGATAGCAGCTCACTGATTGTTGTGCTTGGCAAAAAAAAACAACAACAACAACCTTACCTTAGCTTGTCGATATGCATAGGCTGATCAAAAGTTAATATGCTTGTTGGACATGTCCCGCAATAAGATAACAACGTTCACCTTAGAACAATTAGCTAGCAAGCTAGGTGTGTAACGACGCTAGGTTAATCAGCTAACGCATCAGACAATCTGCGTTTGCACCCGCAAAGGCCATGGCACGCAAGCTAGCCAGGCTAGGTTAATTACAGTATCACAAATCCAAACAAATAATCTGCAGTACTTGTAGCGCAAAGCTAACGTCAGCTAGCGTGCAGAGTAAAATATTACCCGGACAGACTGGTCAAAGCCAAAGGCAAAACAAGTCAGTGCAACACAAATGAAGGCCTGTTAGAAAAAGAAACATGCCAACGTTAGCTCATTTGAATGACTTACCGAGTATATGTACTTAGGGTCTACCGTTTGTTTATTGACTAATAATGTGGCTATTACTACTCATAGAACAAAGCTACTTCCGAAGATTCAGATATCAGACAAATAGCTGTATCACAGGCGATCGTCTGGAACTGATTCCCGTAGAACAGCGCTAGCTAGAAGCAGAGCGCGCTAGTACTTGTCATTTGCTGTCATCACGCGGTGACTCACAGAACTCGCATGCGCAAGGCGTCAAGTAGGAAGGAGTGGGACGGACTATGTTGTTGGACATGGGATGGCATGGGCGTATAGGTGGGGATGGTTTGGGAGATGACTGGGGATGAGCAAGGAAGGAAATGTTTTTCAATTACATAAGTCATCCATCCGTAGCAACTGCAGAAAAACAAAAGCCAGTAGGACTACATTGCTTCAAAAAATGTTTATGGTAATTGCGTTGTGATATTGCTGTCGTACTAAAAATCATCAATAGGTGGCGCTCCAATTACATACCATAAATGCTATTGCTTTTAATTGATTCACTGAAAAATAATCAGCCTTGCCAACAGTCCACAAATAGAATGATCAGTGATATATCTTACAATTGCAAACTGTTCATGCATTTTACCATAGTAACCATTTAAAATAGTTTCTCAGTGACTTATAACCAGCTTTCTTCTGATTTACGAAAGAACCTCATATTAAAAGAAATGACACCGACCGAATGTTAATTATCTGCGTGAAATGTGTATAAAGTTAAAAGTCATTTTACAACTCCGGTAGATAAAATACAAACAGTTTGATTATACATTATTTCCATTTATTGTATATGGGTTATAAACATCACAAAATAGAAAACTAGAGCAGACATCTTGCACAAGTGCAGATGAATGAGCAACCTTTGATTTGTCAGCCCCATTCAATTGCGGTGCATGCCTCATACCATGCTAATTGTGAAGTGCTAGGCTTTAGGAACATTCATGACCTGTGCGATCTATGTTTTAGTGCAAATCAATTGCGGCTCTTGGCTCCAGGAGATTATTCAATTATACTATGATGAAACAGTTGCTCTTTTTATTGCATAGGCCTGTCTAATGTTGTTTTTGTTTTTTTTACAATGTCACATATGAAATACTGTACTTTGCAGTCAATAATAAATTAGGTGTCAGATTTGTATATTTTAAACAAAAATACTAGTCTTATTGAGCAATATATCTTTAAATATAATACATTTCCAAGCCTTGGATGACTAATCTTTACCTTATTTTGTTCCATTAAAGCATTATCAATATATTAAAAATACCTGAATATAAATCACATGCCTTGAGCAAAATAACGGTTAATTTACATTGGCAGAGAAAAGAACCACAGTCAAAAGCAGTCAAGCCTTCAGAAAAAGCTAAATCTAAACATTACGCTCTGTCAAAATCATTTTTCTTTTGTTAAAGGCCACTTTCAAACACATCGAGTACAATGCAGACTAAGAAGATTCCTAAATAAATTATGAAAGTGTTTGGAATTTCCAGAGAAAATTAAGATATGGAAAAGCTGTCTTGTGAGAGTGTTAGTCAAAGAAAGATTATGTTGGCACTCAGAAGAAAATTCACAAACGATTATTACGATTAAGTGCAGAGCAGTAGAACATAAAAAATTACGGATAATGTTAGTATTATAATATAGCATATTTATAACACAAACATATACAAAGTTTGATATAATTTAACACAGCCAAAGTGATAAGCTCAATTGCATATGGAGAGAACTGTGAGATAAAACACAAAACGATAACATAATTGAAAAGATGAACAACTTCAAAGTGGAATCTTCTTTTTTGTACAAACATTACAGATCATATAATTTATATATTTTCGTCATATCTTGGAACACCTGGATAACTGGTTTTGTAATAGTTTCAAGTCTACATGCAGGTCAATACTGTTACTGTTGAATGAGCGCAATAGGGTTAAAACAAGGCAAAAGCAATAAACACCACCAAAGGGGAACCATAAAGAGTGAGTTTGTTGATGTTGTGTGTGTGTGTGAGTGAGGGGGTGTGCGTGAGAGAAAGAAAGAGAAGGTGTGAATGTGTGTGTGTTTGTGAGTGTGTGTGTGTGTTTTTGTGTGTGTGTGGTGTACTTGAGAAAGAGAAAGAGAGAGAGAAAGAGAAGGTGTGAATGTATATGTTTCTGTGTGTGTGTGTATACGCATGCATACGCATACATAAACACATGAAGAAGTGAAACAGACCTATAGAGAAAAAGGAAAAAAAGAAAATTGAGAAATAAACCATTTGGATACCCTCAATATGTCAATACGCTTTGTTAACATATATCACATTACAGAGTAGATTAAATCACTGTTCTCACTGTATCTACAGTATGTACACACACAGTGCGTCATCGCAAAAGTGTAGAGCACAGCACTTATATTATGTCGTCAAGGAGATGAGGGGTGTCTACCCAGTCCAGTGTTCTTGGCTCGGAGGCGGCCATGATCATACACATGAACTGTCTCCCTGTTCTCTTGTCGACGGGGTAAATGGTGGTCGGGGTGAACCTCTTGTTGCTTTCCACAAACTCGCACAGCTGACGATAAATGGCCGGGTACTCGTGTCGGAGGAAGACGCCGCGGGTCCGTAGCTCACGCTGGATATTGACGAAGCATATCTCTCTGGCCTTCCTCCCCTCCTCTCCCTCTTTGTCGATGTCAGGGGTGCCCGGCGGTGGGGTCAGGATGAGCGTCTCCATGTCACCGTCCTTCCTGTACACTTTCTTGTCCGGGCTGGACGAGGCCAAGGACACCTTTGCATATTTTCTCACGGTCGGCGCTTGTACTTTCGTGGAAGGTTTGTTAGGCACTAGTTCGCCCACGGCTATGGATACGTTCAGCAGGAAACATTCGTCGGGGTCGTAGTCGTTGCCACCGTGCTGCAGCTCTCTGCAGTAGCTCCCCAGGTTGTCCTTGAAGCTGTCTAGCTCTCTGAGAGACAGGTAGGTGGGCGACATGAGGAGGCTCTCCAGCCCCACCTGCAGGAAGTTGTCGGCGGTGCCCGGGTTGGCGAAGCCCACGAACAGAACCCCTCTCCCCCTGGACAGGTAGCCGGCCTTGGCCAAACGCGAGAAGGCCTTGTGGATGTCGGAGTTCTCCCTGCAGAACTTCAGGACGCGCCTGCACACGCTGCTCATGCGCCCGTACAGGCAGTGTCCCTTGTGGTCGTCCCAGTCGTCGCGGCGACAGTTCCGCGAGCAGTAGAAGGTGTAGCAGCTGTGGCAGGACTTAAAGTAGAGGCAGGCGTTGAACACCGACTCTGTTTTCTTGCACTTCCTGTTGGCGCACACCATTGAGTCATCGTCGTCCGTGCTGTGGTCCGGGGAGCACTCCTCAGCGCTCCGCTGCAAGGCGTCACAGCCACTGTCCAGGTCTTTGGCCGTGTCCGGGCTGGTCGACCAGAGGTGTAAAAAGGAATATAAGAACCCAGTAAGATTGTTTTTGTCGTTCATTGTAAAACATGTGCAAGTCATGCATTAAAAAGCCAGACCACCACGGTCTGCCATGTACAGGTGCGATAGTGTACACAGAGAGAATTAATAGGTTGTTAAAGGTCGTTTGTGCAACTTTAACAGAAATGAATGTGGGTGGAGGACATTCGATTACATCAGCTTTGGGTATGATTTGAATTCACAGACTGATTGGTGATAAAAACAGACCTTTTAATACAAGGAATGTGTTTCGGTCACGGTGTACGTTTGTGTTTAGATGTATGGCATAAAAAGACATAGGGTTATGAATATGTATAGGGCACATTCATGACGCATATACTGAAAGTTGCATTTTGCACCTTTAAGAAAAGAAAATAAAGGGGAAAAAACAATGCTTTTGAAATATATTCAAATGTACTCTTCGTACATTTTCATATTTCTATAAAATGTTAGTAGGTTATTGGGTTAGTGTCCACATTCTTGTATGGATTTTATAAGACCATTTTACCTGGTCAGGGTAGAGGGGACCTGGGTGTTCAGAGGTCCCAAACTCCCCAGGCCTGATGAGGCTCTGTTGTCTTTCTCATCATCTTCACTAATCAATAGTTTCAATTGGTCCAACAGGTCTACGCTCGACTTCCTACTGGACGAAGGTTTGTAATCGATCACTAAATCAGCCAGCAGCTCGTCAAGCTGTTCGAGGCTCTGTTGCAGAGAGAAACTATTGTGCCTTCTGTCTTTGGTGGTTTCCGCTTTGTCAGGCGGTTGCTGGCCGGCCTGCTGTGGCAGCACGCTCGGGGTCGATGCCTTCTCACAGCCCTGCGTGTCCCAACTGACCGAGTGCACCTCTCGCTGCTTGTTGCTCCCGGCGCGGATGTCGTTGTCGGTTATGGTGATCTCGGGAGTGACGTACCACAGCCCGGTCTTGTGGGGGTTCCTCCTGGCGTTGCACGGGCCTTTCTCCAGGGACGACTCGGAGAGGGACAGGGCGGCGTAGCGGCGCGGCGAACTGGACAGGTTGACGATCACGGGCTGCGGCGCGTCGTCGCGCGGCGGCGCGTGCCTCACCTGGTAGAACAGGTTCTCGTAGCTGCGGCCCCGCGACACCGCGTGCTCCCGCTCGTGGCGGGGATAGAGGATGTTGTCGAAGGACTTGGAGTGGCTCCTGACCTCCGACCCCAGCCTAGGCGGCTCGGCGTAGCCGCCGCCGCCGCCGCCGCCGTACCAGGGAGGCGTCAGCGGCTCCTGGCGCGTTCGCTGCGGCGTCGGCTGGGAGGATTGGCTGGAGTAGCCGGCAAAGCTGGAGCGGTACCTGTTGTCGGCGAGCGACATGCGCGGGCGTCGCCGCCCCTCCGTCTGATAGGCTCTCAGCGGAATGTACTGCTCCGACGGCGGGCTGAAAGGCGGGGGGTAAAACAGGCCGGAGCTGGTCATGTGACAGGGGTAGGCTCTGGGTTCCTCCCCGTAGTATGGTTGGGCCAACGGGGCCTGTGAAAAGTAGGAACTGGCCTCGCTGGTGGAATAAGGACGGCTGTAGACCGAGGGAGTGGGCTCTCGGTCCGTGTAATAGGGCCGCACTGGCAGGGTGTGCGTCCAGCGAGACCCGGGGTCCTGGAGGGTGTACTGGCTGGTCAGGGTGCTGCCTTGGCTGGTGAGGCTGGACTGGTCGTCGGCGTAGTAGGCTCTAGCTGAAGGATGGACCGGGTACCTGAGTGGGTCCTCGGTGTAAAAGAACTTGGTGGGAATGTTTGGGTTGGAATAGGCTCTCTGCTCCCTCGTCAGATACTCCCTGGGCACGGCTGGCGAGGGCGAGGGGATCCGGCTGGAATGTAGCGAGTGGACGTAGCCGGGCGGGACGCAGCCGGCGTACTGGTACCCCGGTCGGAAGTCCCCGCCGCCGTAGCACTCGCCGGCCGTGGGAGTGGGTGAGCGAGCGGGCGGCCGTGGGACGTAGAGCCCCCTGCTGGCCCCGGAGTGGGAGTACCGCTGCCACGGCTGCTCGGCCCGCACCCCGGGGCTCCGGCGCGCGGCGGCGTGCCGCAGCACGGCGGCGTCCGGCTTGATGTCGACGCGGCAGCGCACGTGGGGCGTGTACGGGGAGCCCTGGCCCTCGGCCTCGTCCTCGGCGAAGCAGTCGGACACGAACAGCGGCGAGTGCGGCTGCAGCTTGATGGGGTGCACCTCGTCCAGGTAGGCGCGGCCGGAGGGCTGAGGCTGCCCGTCTGACGTCCTGGGAGGGTCGGCCGGCGGCGCGTCCCTCGTCCTCCTCGACGTGGGAGGGGAGACGGAGATGGGCACCGGGGTCAGGCTGCTCTTGACCCTGGGCGCGCTCTTCGACCGGCTCCTCTTCTTGGACTCGGTCCTGAGTGTCTGGCCGGTGGCGTCCGAGTGCTTGTGCTGCGGGAGCTGCCTGGTGTTGAACAGGTCGGGGGAGGAGAACCGCAGGTGGCCCGGCTGGTCCAGCCCGTTCCGCACGTCATCCTTGGTCAGTGTCTGGTACTCTGTCCTCTTGTAAGGGTACTCCATCGAGGCGGGGAAGGCCGGCGGGTCGTCCAGTGACTCCACGAAGTCAAAGCTACGACAGTGTCTTTTGTTGATGATCTCCGGCTTGTCGATCATTGGAGAGTCACATCGTTTGGAGGAGTGCAGAGAAAGGGGGTTTCCGGTGGGAGGGTTCAGCTGGATGTGTCGATACAGAGTGGATACCAGTATGTCCTGCGGATCGGTGCGTGTCATCTTAGAGAGAATCCTCCACTAGCTCCATTCAGAGAGATTTCACATCAACACAATCTGCAAAAGACCAAAATTACGAATATTATAATTTATTGTAAAAAATAACTACCCTACCTTTGTGACAACTGCATAACATCTTTACTGTGTACGTTCTGTTTGCTTTGCTAGGAGTAGAATAATGTGTTTTTTGATTGCTTCGTTTTGTCTACTAAACAATTAGGACCCCAGTCTGCCTGTCTGAATAGTTCTTGGTCCCCTTGTATACACAAGGTCGGGACAAGCAGTTCGGCAACGGTCGTTTTCAGTGCCGCATTGTTTGGAGCCGTCAAAGGACAATGGAAGATCGCTCAGTGCCACAGTGGTCCAAGAGAGACACGCGTCCCTCCGACACTGCTAGCTATGTGCCTTGCTGCTGCAGTGGTCGGTTACTCTGCTCCAAACTATCTATACTCGTTCCCACCTAATCACTGTTTCATAGTTTTATATATTTTATTAACATCCTACAAAATAAGTAATAAATATACACAGATCATACGTGGAATCCCAAAAAATTGATTTGCCAGTGACACTAAGCACAACCACCAACCAAGAACGAACTTGACGTCAGTTCCAGTGAACATAGAACGCGTAGGCACGCTTAAACGTTCTTATTTAAACTGCCAACCTCATTGTCATACGTGTCAATGTGAGCTTGTTGTCTCGTATGTCCGGCATCACCTACACATGTATGTTCGGAGGCACACACAAGGACACTCGCACCAACAGGCTACCTCGTTGGCCCTCGCCCATCAACTAACCTCGAGGTACCATCTGTTCCTCCTGAGGAGAGCGTACGGACCAGCCATCGCCCCCGTCAGGTCTCCGTGGCAAGCCTAAATATCAGCTCCGTCATCTGTCTGCTGCACAGTTCACACACCGCTTCATAGCAAACGGACGCTAACACCGAAAAAATCTGAACTTTCCCCACTGATTTCCCAACTATTTTTAAATACCCGTGACACTCGAAAACGAAAAACGGTTCAACGTATATTCTCACTCTAAAGTGACGGTGTGTAACCATCTGTTTGTCCGTGTATCTAAGGAATTAATTGAACTGGTTGTGTGTTATTGGAACATAAGTGAAGACTCTACACGCACAGCCTCACAGCGAGAGGGAACGCACAGTGCAGTGGGGACTTTCGCTAGCTCAGGATCACTCAAATTAATTGAAGGTTATCCAGGAGATGGTTGGACGTTTCCCCAGAAATATTCTTATTGTAGTGGAAGTGGTGTTTGAAAATCGGTTTTGACCAGCTTGGTTAATGCGTTGTTGATATGGCCATCTCCTAATCTCCTCAAATAATAATAATAATAATAATACATTATATTTATAAAGCGCTTTTCAAAACACTCAAAGACGCTGGAATGATAATGGAATAAATGATAACTACTGCCACTGCTGGGATCATTTGAAGATGATTTATAAAGTAGTCGACCGGTCTGTCAAAAGAGAGTACAGTCTTTCAACCTAAGCAGCACACCCAAATTGTTTCCGACGGGAGAAATCACATCAATTAGTTCAATTATTATTGCATTAAGTTTAGTTTCTGTCCAGATGCTTAATGGATGGCCATCTCAGTGAATGCCAGCGAAGCATGAGCAGCATCTAATCAGTCTGACATATGTGTCCTTGCCTCCTCTCAAAATAGCCTGGGGTAATTACTTATTTATAAACTGCATGCCTGAGAAAAGTAAATAATTTGGTGTTAAAAAAAAAGCTAATTGTTTTCACACTTTGCAGCTAAGAAAGGTATGTAAAAAACTAATGAAACCCTCACAATATGAAAGATGTGGAAATGTTTTCCACCACCCTTTTTTGATCATGTACCATGTGATTAATGTGTACATCCTTGTAAATCGCCTTGGAGGGTCTTTGGAGAAAAAAAAACATGCATGTGTGTCTTGGACAAACATTAGATTTTTTTTTACTTTTACTTTATCATTGAACAAGGACAAGAAGACCTACCTCGGCCTACATTCCACATACTGACAACACTGTCGCCAGGATACAGCACACAAACTAAAAAAAAATAAAGCCAACGCTTCTTTTCCTGCATGCCATTCCAATGGGCAAAAGTGCAGGGAATAAATAACACAATGAGCCTACAAGAACGGCAACATAAGCATCAGTATATTATGTAACTTAATTGGCCCCAAAAAAACAACAACAACATATCAAGACGAAATAAGTAAACAACCAATACAACTCCTGTCTGTGATTATTTTTTATCATAACGGTTCTACAAAAAGACTCACCGTTATACTATTTAACGAAAGCAACGGAGACCCATATCAGAGCCTTTAATATTAAAACATCATCAGTATCGACGCGCACTTTTTTCCCTCCTTTATCGATGCGGCACGGCACCGCAACTGCGTCCTTTAGGAAACAGGTCTTTAAATCAGATTACATCGCGTTCATAAAAACTCGGTTTACATGTATGCCAAACCACCACCCACAAAAAACCCACTCGTTAACTTTGAGCAGATTGAGATTATACATTGTTAAAAAATAAAAGTGGGCCTTACCCTTCCCGCTAGTGACTCGGTCGCGTCGTATCTACATGATAAATCTTGTTCGTCGGTGCAGTGTGAATGTACCGCACCTACTCTCTGGTTGTCCAGCCCTTTCAAAAGCCATCCAAACCTCATTCAAACCTTACATGTTCAAATCACTTGACAGTGCTTTGCTTGCTGGTTGTTTAGTGATGGAGGAAAGAGCAAGGAGGTGGGTCTGAGCCTGCGCTTGTGGGCGTGTAATAATATGCACGCGTGCGCGTGTCTGGAGGTGTATGGTTGTGCGCGTTTTTTCTTTTTTTTTACGAGGGAGTTTGAAGATGTAGTAAGCAGGCAACGCATAGCTAGCTTTAGTAAAAGTGTCACTACGGACACTGGATCTTGTCTGATCCAAATGACAATATTGTGCCTTCCTGCTTTTTCAACAGCGACGGGACCACTCACC
>JAVQJS010096622.1:0-11243 GCA_036024795.1 Galaxias rostratus
TGTCCCTTTGTGTTGGCCCCGTGATGGACCGGCGACTTGTTTTGCTTATTTTTGTTTACTTTGTACAGCGTCTTTGAGTGTTTTGAAAAGCGCTTTATAAATATAATGTATTATTATTACCAAGACTGTGGAGTTGTATCAGTAAGGTTGTATCAGTATTTACTTTCTAATAACACATAAAAAAAATAAAAAATCCATAGATAATGGTTATGGGAAAAATGTAAATGGTTCATTTAGAGTTCACAAATAACAAAAAAACAAAACAAATAACTTAATTTAAAACAGAGATTGTGCACCGTGCAGTAGTGCTGGGCAGGACACTGACAAAGCTCAGTGTGTTGAAATGAGCAGTACACAATGCCATGAGGTCCAGGCCTTCTTCCTCCCATATGCTTACCCGCTGCTTCTATCCACTTTAGGAAAGGAAAGCTTTTAGTCACACTGCATAAGAATGGTGTAAACTACAAACTATTGAGGCACTGGAACAATTCAACATCTTGCTGACTGTGGATTACGGGGGAAAAGTGGATTCATTTCAAATGTATAAAGTATCCTCAAACAGCAAAGATCATTGGCCTGCATAAGCTCTCTGTTCTCATAGATCATTGGCCAGCTCTCCGTATTAAGATTCCTTGTTTAGAGAGGGTTGTTTTATTTCCTCAACATATTAACTTATCTGACTCATTTGTTTTTCCACATAGCGTTGAACCAACATGAGCTCAAAGAAGGGTGCTAAGGCCACCTCTGCTCCGGCCTGCCCAGCTAAAGGAGCTCCACCAACAAACAAAGCCCCTGTTAGGGGAGCAAGGTCAAAGGTCAACACCCCTGCCAACAATATCATTCCTAACGTCAGATATCCTCCCGTTGTTAAAGAGACAAACGGAACACAGCAGCAGACCCAGACTAGCACTGAACAGAGTGTCAGGAAGAAGGCCGTGCGTGAGGAGCCCCGTGCCCTCTCGCCCGCCGACATCCCCCTGGGTGTGGACGCCACGGTGGAGAGACAGGTGACGGAGGAAGTGGAGGTCCTGACCCGCGGCCAGAGTAAAAACCCAGCTTGGTTCACCTGGCGCCACAACCGGATCACGGCGTCCAAGGCTCACAGTGTCGCCCACAGCCACTTCGCCAACGGGAGGAGCTCTGTCCCGCCTCAGTCTTACATGGCGTCCATCACAGGGAGCGGGTCCAACGTGAGGACCCGGGCCATGACCTGGGGTGTAAAGAACGAGGCCGTGGCTGTACGCAGCTACCGCAGGCTGAAGAGCGAGCAGCTGGGCCGAGAGGTCCGGGTCCAGGAGTGCGGCCTGTTCATCGACCCCCAGCGGCCCTGGCTGGCTGCCAGCCCAGATGGCATCGTACTGGACCAGGGGAGACGTCTCTGTCTGGAGGTCAAATGCCCCTATAAGCACCGTGAGAGTACGGTGAGGCAGGCCTGTCAAGAGGACCGCAACTTCTGGCTGGAGCTTGAGGAGGCAGCCGGGGGCGACGGGCCACACTACCGCCTGAAAACAGGCCACAGCTACTACACCCAGATCCAGTGTCAGCTTGCTGTGATGAGGATGAAGCAGGCCGAACTGGTAGTGTTCACTTTAAAGGAAACCGCCATCGTACCCGTGGCCTTTAACCCTCAGTTCTGGGAGGAAACCTTGAACAAGCTGGAGCGTTTCTATAGGGACGGCGTCCTGCCTCACCTCAGAAAGGAGAGAATCGGCCCTCCAGCCATCAGGCCGGAGGTGTAGATCGATGTTATCTCAGATGGGGCTGAGTTAATTAGCATAGCAGAGCTAACTCTCCTAGCTGACAGCTGTATCATCACAGAGGGGAATGAGTCAGCCTTGCAAAGTGCTGTTGACCAAGCATTACAAATCATTAACAACTGCCTAACAGATGTTAGCATTACAGTGAAATATATATTCAAAACTTCAAAACTTTTTTTATATTTAAACAGATGTTTAAATAACGTTTAATGTTTTACAAGATACATAGTATGTGTACTTTAAAGCAGCTAACTGCTTGGACATGGAAAAATAATAATGCGTTAAATATTGACACTTCAAGAGAGCAGATCTGAATATCAATCGTTTCATTCGTTTATAGATATTACAATGTGCAAACTGTAAAAGGTACTGAAAATCTGTTTCTACAAAAAAGTTGCATATATACTAGCCTGACATTTATGTAAAAGACTTTAGAATGTTCTGTATTTATTTGCAATAGTGATATGCAGGGTGTTGGCCACATGTAAGTTTTTTCTGGGACTTTGCACTATATTTCTAATAAACACAATCGGATTGAACTTTAATATTAACACGCTCAATACGAACAACACTATTTGTTTAGCAGCTTCTATTAATGAAGTAGTAATTGTCCAGTTACAAATACAAAATTTAAAAAACGCTATTTACTTCTGTTAGTCGGCCATTTCGAATGTTAAAGTACATAAGGTATACCCTGACGATACAGACACTTCACTGTACACAACATAATAAATAATGATCGGCGGCAGTAAGAAAACGTCCCTCCTTGGTTAAGCACTGAGGAAGATTGTATAACAATGGCCGCTCTCCAATCTCTCTGTGTGAAGACCAACATCAGAATGAGTGTAAACATACAAAGCAGGACATCTGCATGTCAAGAGTTTAGGCAGTCCCACCATTTTACGCCTTCATTTCATTTGGTTCCAACCCTTTCTCTCAACCAGTCTTTGTGTAAATGACGATGATTAGTAGAGCAATGGACAATGAGACAAACAATCTCTCCTTCCAGTCCATTCATAGGGGGGGGGGGGGGGGGTGGTTGGCCCTCCCCCCACTGTCATTATCTCCCCAGAGGCCTGACCTATCAGGTGGTGGAGTCACAGGAAAAGGGCTGATCTGTTCGTACGCTCCAAAAGCGTGTGGACGGGGACCACTTGTCACACCATGTTGTTCCCATGACATTTGAGGGCAGGTGAGCTTTTCCACTGACGGCAGTGGTACAATGAGGTCACAATGATAAGTTCCAGAACTATTCTAACCCATGTCAAGATAGATCTACAGAAATGACAACCAGAGTCTCTCTCTCTCTCTCTCTCTCTCTCTCTCTCTCTCTCTCTCTCATATCATAGATAGACAGGAGGTTAGCGTCACTACTGGTCACTTAGTCTTTTCCTTGTCGGAACGCGCGCCCTGTTCGATCGTCTGATTGGCTGATGGGAGTCGCGGCAGGGCTGGCAGACAAAGACCTCCGGCACGTGCGCGCGGCGGATCTTGGCGCACGAGAGGTGGACCCAAGTGCTGCACTGGTTACACTCGATCATGGGACGCCCGGCAAACGGTTTGAAACAAAAACAGGTGATCAGGTCCCAAGAGTCATCATCTGAAATGAGAAAACAGAATAAAATAGTCAGGAATAATATGTCTATTTGAAAGATATGTTTATTTAAACTTAGGTATAAAGATTGTCATGACAAAATAAGAATAAGCTATTGTCTAATACAACAAACTGTTTCCCTTTTGTTTGGAAAACAGTTTACAGTAAACTACTCAAATCCAGCTTGAAGTGTCATTATCATCGTACCTTCCAATTTGCCGTTTTCTTCAGCTGCATCCTCCGAGCCCCAAGCTATAGCACCGAGACAACAACAACATAAGTTTACGATCATTTAGAAAAGAGACAGGAGGGCATCCTGGAGGTGTGCACATATGCCTTGTGGTAATAGAGAATAGAAAGTTATAAGAGGGTGAGGTAGAGGGTAGTTAGGGCAGAGATGAGAGGTTAGGTAAGCAAACCACAATCTCACACCCGCAGGGAAAGGCACTGCACCTGGACTTGTAGACGGGCTGAGGCCGGCAGAGTGCCTCTCCGGGGTGCGGCCATCCAAGTCTGTGTGATACCCCGTTTCCTGGTCCTCGGGTAGCTGACCTCTCAACCTGCTGTTCATCACCATCTGTAGAGTAGCGGCCATGCCTGTCCAACCCTCCCTCTCTCTCGTGTTCAAGCCATCTATTCCATCGTCCTGCTTCCCTTCCTGGTTTCTCTCCTCCACTCCATCCTCTTTCTCCCTCCCGTCTTCTCCACCTTCCATCTCCGGGATGCCTCTAACCCCCGACACGGTCTCAAGGTCCCTCGACGTTAGGGTGGGGTCATCGGGCACATCTTTCACTTCCTCTATGTCATTTCCTGTCTGAACGTAGTCACCACTGCTTGTTGCAGGAAGAGACCCGGGGGGATTTTGGGTGCAAGTGGTACCTTGGAAGTGTTCAGGGGAACCAGCCGGATCTGCAGGGCAGGTAACGGCAGGCTCGTGTTCCGGTTGGACGGTTCCGTTACCGTTGTTCTCAGGTACACGTTTGGAGACGGGGAACGTGGGTGGTTTCTTGGTGTTTAGTGAATCACATTTCCTTGGCTTTTTCCCCCTCTGACTAGTTGGGTGTCTATTGTCACACTTCCTCTTTCCAACCGCCTCTCTTGGGCTTTTCTTAATCCTAGAAGTGGGCTCCGCTCCCTCTTCATGTTGTGTGGTAAGATAAGACCACTGCTCCTTGAGAAATAAGAAGTCAATAAATGGTGCAATAGATCGAAATGATTGACAATGTACACACATTTTGTTGAAATAGTAACTGTAAAACTTAAATCTTTAACTCTTCAGTTAAGACCTTTCCAAAGGATTACATTTGTGCAGATCAACCAGTTATATGCGTAGATGGCACAACATCAGCCCTTTTAATCTAGCAGCCTATTTTGTCAATGGTTGTTACATGTTAAGGGGTAACATGGTGCATAGACAATTAATTGTATGCCAGTATGATCTAATCGTATTTTTCTAAAAGACCATCTGAAAATTATGCATGATCAGACAACGGACAAAAACTGTTGCTCGCGTACCTCCGCTGGGTAAGGGATGTAACCAGTGTAAGCCAAGACAAATGTGCAGAACTGATTGAAGTCTTCGACCGTTCTTTTTTCTTTTCTCTGTGAAAATAATCAAAGAAGACTATATAATGTAATACTACGTTATAAATCGTATCGCATATACAAAGCTGATGTTCAATCAGGCAAGCACACACACGCGATATTTTTCAGCCAGATGAATGCTTTACGAACAAGACTCCATTTAATTGTTTGCCATTGTCTGAAGTGAAGTGCAGTGCAAGCGCGGGAGAGGCTGTCAGATCAGCTCGCGGTCAAAACACCGTGGAGAATAACTGAGACTATTGCGCCACAAACAAAGCTAATGTGCGTGTGAGTGTCCCATGATGACTGAAACAGTGGGAAACTAATAATTGATCAATACCGAAGTGAATGACGCAAAACCTTGTTTGTATACACATCGCCGGCTGCAGCCAAATAAAGTATTGTTTCGGAACGCGGCGAAAGCAGCTAGACATCTTACGTGGGCCTATGTCGACTACATTGCTTTAAAAATAGTTTTGAGACACCAGATTCTTGTACCCTAACAACGCAAACACGGGGTTGATAAAGTTAGGTGATTAATGTAGCAAGCATCACGATCGACTCTATTAAACATGACCAAACTCGAAGACAAATCGAAGTGTCAATTGTTTTGCCTATACCTGGGTCAACATGATGTTCCTCTCGGTGATCCTTGAAGGCAATCAAATTAATCGAAGCGGTGGTCCATCAATAAAATAAAAATAGTCTAAAAATAAAGCGAATAATTTCCTTGGTCAAACGTGTCGAAACAATTATCTGAAAAGCAACCCCGACTGAGTTCAAATCTTATTCCTTAAAACAAAATGCGAATCTTCCTTGTGACCAAAAAAAAACTACAAAAAAGCAGCGGCAACAGCAAGTAGTCCTACATCTTATTAATAACTTTGGAACAGTGTTTCTTGAGGACAGATTGTTCCTCGAGCATTCAATACGCAAACCCAGATAATTGGCCGCTGATGATGGTATCGTCTGCTATCAGCGCGGAAAGCTCACTAAAGTGACATCAACCCGGTAGGTCATTCCATTAAACTGGAGCTGGGTGAAATCGTGTAATCGTGCAAGGGCCTTATTTTAAATAGCTCGAGCCAAATGTGCAGTTACATTTGCATAACGCAATAAAGAATGGCAGAATATCCAAATAATCTCCTAAAATCATAAACACATAATTGTTAAATTGTGTAAACAATACGTCTCATGCATTCGTTTCACAGAACCCTCTTTTAGGTAACATACTGTCGTCCACTTCTCAGCTGCTTGCGGAGCCATAGTTAAGTTGTTGTGCTTTGCTTTCCCTGGTAGTATCAACAAAGAAGAAATCACGTTTGCATAACGTACATTGTGATATCGCTATTGTTTCGCAAATGTGTATCCATCTTTCATCTTTCTATACGATCAAGTAGTCCGCAACGAGGATAACAAGCGTATTGCAAATACATAGCTGACCACCGTCGTAGTAGAGCAGTTTACTACTCATGATAATTAATTAAATGACGTCTTGGCTTTTTAAATGAGACTAAGATTACATAAAAGCTGGCATCAATGAGACTAGAAGGTTTTTATTAACATGGCGAAACTAAACTCGATTAAAATAACATGGAATATAACATCGAAACAGGACAATTTGTTTATAGTCTGGTAAAGTTTACTTATATTTATACAATATATACGTAGAGTTTGGTTGTAAAATGAGATATCCATTACAGGGGGAAAACGTTATATATTTTTTAAATGTACGAAAGACACTTTAGTCCTTAAGTCACAAACTCATAAACCTGTCGATTTTAAACATATTCGTAATTTTGAGACACTGATTGATAAACTTCTTTTGTATACTGGAAACTTGCTTGGATGATTTTTCTGTGTATGGCTATGTGTAACTTGCAATGAAACTCTCCACAAACTTCCTGCTAGGAGATTCTGAGAGAGACCCCCCCCACCCCCCACCCCCCATGGAACATATCCTTTCTCAGGTACACACACAAAAACAAGATGTGTCACACACTTCTGTTTGATGAGAACAAACAAAAGAAAGAAAGAAATACACATTCGTTTACTGATGTTTGTTTCCTTAATTAGTCATATTGCTGAGAACAAAAGGCCATGTTGCTTTACACCTATCTGGGGGGGGGGGGATGATACATGTGGGGATTGGTTTGTCAAAAGTTGTTTAGGCTTTACGGAAAGCCTTGCAGAACGCCAACGGTCAGCTAGACCGGCAGACTACACGAATGAGTCTCCCATCCCGCGTACAAACACACTTTTAAAAAAATCCCGTCCTACATTTTTGAGAAGAACATACACAGTTACAGTACATTAGAGCTCAGGACTCCGCAGGGAAAAACATAAAATGGAACAAATTAAAACGCGCCTCAACAAAACGGTATGAAGTGGAGAGGAACAGGGAGGTGTGGTTGACCAGAACAGCCGCCAATCAGAATCAGTTATCTCTTGTTAAAATACTGATTGGCGGTTGGACCTAGCAGTCGTGGGTGGGTGTAGTCAAGGCTACGGGTGATGGTGGTAGTAGTGGGTTGGCAACTTGGCTTGTCTTGATGTTGTTGTTGTTGTTGTTGTTGTCATGGTTGTCACGTGTAGTTCTGGTCTTTGGGGCCGGTGGTCCTCACAGGTATCCTTCCTTGCGGAACTGCTCTTGCAAGATGTCTCTATATTCATCAAAGCCTCCGTCGATTCGTCTGACCTTCCCTGCCTCGCACACCCAAAGCTCCTTGCACACTAACCGGATCAGGCGCTCATCGTGGGAAACCAGCACTACTCCACCCTAAGGGACGGAAGAGACCATCAAATCAAACCATCAAATATCACTTTTATTACCAACATATATTTAGACATTACTTAAAAGGTACCAAACAAACTATTACCATTTTTGTGCAGTCATTCCATGATGATTTTTTTTTTTACTCAAGACATAAAAGCTTTTGAACTGTAATCTCTAAAGCTGTGTAAGTGAAGCATTATGAATGTGTTTATTGATTAGCTCGATTTTAAACTTGACCAAAACAGAAGCTTGGAGGGCACAACCCTGGCTCTAAACATTTAGATAACATTCCGCTTATCTATAGCGAAATATCCGGATCAAGAATATTTTTAGCCTACAATGAAACAGTGGTACTTTGACCGAAATGGAGTTTGTGTGTTCGGAGGAGGGCTTACTCTGAACTTGTTAAGAGCCTTGGCGAGAGCTTCGATTGTTTCCATGTCCAGGTGATTGGTCGGCTCGTCCAGGATGTAGAAGTTTGGGCTGGAGGGAAGACCCGATTTAAAAGTCAACAACTATCTTAACCCTGACAGTACACTCGCTAAAGTTTGATTTTTCAAGAGCACAATCAAAATTTTTATTCCTTATTTACTCCAAAGAACCGCAGAATACACTAAACCCTTTTTTGCTAATTTTCACAAGGCAAGCCGTTACCATGGCAATACTTTAGCATGATACTACTACACAGCACCTCACTGGGAACACTCCAGTAGTTACCATGGAATTACCATAGCACCTCCCTGGGTACCCTCCCGCAGTTACCATGACATTACCATGGGAACCCACGAGTAGTTACCATGGCATGGTCATCTGAGCGAAAGCCACCCTGCTCTTCTGTCCTCCCGATAGGCTGGCAACCGGCCGCGTTGACAACTCTCCCGTTATCCCGTAGCCTCCCAGCTGGTGCCGGTACTCCTCCTCAGTACGGCCTGAACAAGATGGAGGACAGAGAGGGCGCAATGGGGTCAGAGGTCATTCCAACAGCATTTGTGACACTGTGCTTTGTTTTACACCATAAGTTCAAAATACACGGGATACGGTGTTATAACATCCATTAAGCCATTATCCAAGATGAGAACTTTAGAAAGCAACGATTATATAAATACATTAAACACAAAAGACGGCAAAACCTAGTAAACAAACTTTTTGACATCAGTTCAGATTAAAAACGAAATAATTATGTTTAAAATACATACAATCACAGGAAAGGTAAATCAGCAACATGAAGGAGTTGACTGTGTTTGTATCTACCTGGGAATTTGTTGAGTAACAGCTCCACTGAACAGACATTGAGGTCCAACTGGTCAACGTGATGCTGGCTGAAATAGCCAATCTTCAAGTTTCTAAACGAGATAGTTTAAAATACATGTTCACAATCACCAACTAAATACTAGAACTATTCATTACTAATATTTATATATTTGTGTCTGCATCTAGAAGTTAACAGATTTATTGATAAGTTTGTTAGATCTTCATCAAATCACGGGTTCCACATCTCTGTAGTTTTTCTCACCGGTGAGCTTGTCTGATGCCATTGACCGGCGTCAACTCTCCCATCAGGAGCTTCAGCATGGTGGATTTACCTGCTCCGTTCTCGCCAACCTGACAACAGAACACAGCAGCGTTACATTATAGCAGCACTTCAGAATATGGTGACTCTTAGGTTGTAGCGGTACTAAAAAATGCAGTGACTCTTAGGTTGTAGCAGCATTACAGTTAGTATTGACTCTTAGGTTATAGCAGCACTAGAGAATGTAGTGACTCTTAGGTTATAGCAGCACTAGAGAATGTAGTGACTCATAGGTTATAACAGCACTACAGACTATGGTGACTCATAGGTTATAACAGCACTAGAGAATGTAGTGACTCATAGGTTATAGCAGCACTACAGACTATGGTGACTCTTTGGTTATAACAGCAGTACAGAATGTAGTGACTCAGGTGTAGCAGCACTACCAGATGTAGTGACTCCTAAGTTGTAGCAGCATTCCAGTTAGTATCGACTCTTCTGTTGTAGCAGCAAAACAAAGCGGTTATTCCACTGGCAAAACAAGTGGATGTTAAGGTAGATAACCTTTCTGTCCTGTTTGTCACAACCAGTTTATTGAGGTTCCTAGCACACCGACTCACTCCATGCAAAACAACATTTGAGTCAAATCAATGCACAAATGCAAACAAACCTGCCATTTATTTAAAATGGCCCATGGATAGAGAGGGAGACTCCTGGTAAAAGCACCTCACAACACAGGCAAATTCTGTTTAATTGATTGTTACAGGGCTTATGAACCCCTGCCTACACTTTAGAGTACCTGTTTGCGGTGGAAATGCAAAGCAGATCAAGGGTCAGGGACGAGTTGAAACGGTTCGATACCGGTATGCTAAGGGCAGGTTACTAGACCGAAAGGGTTTGGTGGATACGCCCCATAGCGTTGATACTGAACGACTTGACGTGCTAACTACCTGCTGCTTAGTGAAAATGAGCCATAAGCAGTGACTCTTTTTGATGTTGTCATAGGTCGGTGAAGTGCTTGTCCAGACACACTGTGTGTGTGTGTGTGTGTGTGTGTGTGTGTGTGTTCACAGCTGAACCCCTAAGTCGTTTGCGGATGGCCCTCACGATGCAGATGCGTGACTCCAGGTCAGCTGACACGGACAGGCCCGTGAAGAGACGTAGATCCGGGCTGTAGTAGAACTCCACCTCGTCCAACTGAAGGATGGGCGGAGACAGCTTCTCAAAGTTATCAGGGAACCTGTTCACGGGGAAAACACACAAACACACACACACACACACTTTATATTGACAGTAATGTGAAAATAGACAACATCCTACAATAATGAAAGCTCTACGGACATTGATTGAGGTAATGGGATTTCGTCTTGAACGCATCATCTTCAAATTATTTCTGACAAAAAGATGACTAAAATGACATATGGAAAGGCCAGCTGCTCAGACATGGGTATACTTCACAGAGCAGATCAATCTGTGCAGTGGGGTAAAGCCACTGTTCTGTTATTGTAGTACCTCAAGGTGACCTCGGTCTCCTTTTCAAGCGGTTTCAGTTCAGGGCTGGAAGAGAAACGCACAAAAACACAGAGGTAAGATAAGAGAGAGCCAATCAATAACAGATCAAACACAGGAAGTAGAGGTGTGTTCCGTAGTATAGTGTACAGAGAGTGGAGGTTCACTGTACACCACCACAGATCAAACAGGAAGTGGTCAGTGGTTTAGTGTAGGGAGTGCGGAGGTTCACTGTACACCACCACAGATCAAACAGGAAGTGGTCAGTGGTTTAGTGTAGGGAGTGAGGAGGTTAACAGTACACCACCACAGATCAAACAGGAAGTGGTCAGTGGTTTAGTGTAGGGAGTGAGGAGGTTAACAGTACAGCACCACAGATCCAACAGGAAGTGGTCAGTGGTTTAGTGTAGGGAGTGCGAAGGTTCACTGTACACCACCACAGATCAAACAGGAAGTGGTCAGTGGTTTAGTGTAGGGAGTGAGGAGGTTAACAGTACACCACCACAGATCAAA
>JAVQJS010096629.1:0-10019 GCA_036024795.1 Galaxias rostratus
TTTGGTGTTTCTAATTTGTTTTTTGTCTCTCTCTCTCTCTCTCTCTCTCTCTCTCTCTCTCTCTCTCTCTCTCTCTCTCTCTCGCTCTCTCTCTCTCTCTCTCTGTTGCTCTTTGTCCCTCGCCCCATTCCTCGACCACCCTTATCCTTTCCATCTCTCCCTATCTTTTCCCCGCCCTCCGTCACATTTATTTCCCTGCTTGCAATTCCGCCTCGATTTTTTTTAATCTCCAACATCACCTTGTTTCCATCACTGTCCTCCCACCTCCTTTTCCTCCTCTTCCTCCTCTTCCTCGCCCGCCAGGCTGTCGACGCCGACCTTTTCTCCAACGTCACGTACCGGATCAGCACCGAGTCGGCCCGCCAGCTGTTCTCCGTGAACCCCTTGACCGGGGCCGTGGCCATGCTCCAGTCACTGGACTTTGAGAACCTGGCCGCCCTGGGCATGGGGGCCTCCTACACCTTCCAGGTGGAAGCCACCACCGTGGGGGGGGTCATGCCCCCGGGCCTGGCCACCGTCACCGTCCGCATCACGGTGAGTCCGTCCGCCCGTCCGTCCGTCCGTCCGTCTGTCCGTGTCCCCGCTTTCCTCCCCGCACCGCCTGCTCCCTGCTCAGGGAGCCTCAGGCGCTGCGACAACAACACTCAGAATGGAAAAGGGAGGATCAGTGTGAAGACCCCGGCACAGAGTGCGGGGGATAGGCCTGGACACGGAGTGCCCTACCGTTTATTTGTGAGTAATGGCTTACTGTAACCCCCTGCACTGACCAGGGGGGGAGAGAGAGGGGGGGGGGGGGTTAGGTAATCATCAACAGCAGCAAAGGCCTGAAGGATGGCACTCCTCCGACCACTTACTCTCCCACTTACACTTCCCGTGTATTCTCCTGCTGTCTGCTCCACGGCCCCCATCCAGGAGGGCTGCCGGGGAGGAGAGGTCGGCCAGGGCCCACAGGAAGGTGCAGGCTCTGCCTGAGGGCTGCACACCTCACTGTCCATTGGAGCAGCCAGCACCCTCTCCATGGACAAATAGATGGGCTCTCCAATTGGAGTGCATTGTGGAGTTGCTTGCAACACTTTGTTGTTGACTTCTCTCTCATTAACTGACTGATGGCAGTAAGGGTATGGACATGGATATGTATTCATGCATAAAACTCTGTCTTTCAGTAAAAAGTAATGAAAGAAAAGAAACGAAAGGTTTGTTCCCGGCAATAATTCTATATCATTAAGAGTCTACCCGTGCCACATTCATGTTTATCAAAGAGAGAAACAACAATAGGGTGTGCATCTTTGTGCAATCCAATGTGATTAGAGCTGTCTCCATAGGGCTGCGCTGTTCTCCTGAGGTCAATAGACAGACGGATAATCTATCAGGACTGATTATCGAGGTGATTAGACAAACATACGAGAGGCACACAATGTACTTCTATCCTTTTATTCAAACATTTACACACACACACACACAATAGATCCTTACCATTCTAGATACCATTGTGTATCCTAGCTCTATAAAGGCTACGAATGTTTGCGTAGCCATCCAGGCTGGCAGCTTCACCTGACCTTTGACATCTCCTTGACAAGGACATTGGTGGGGTGGGCTGACGGAGACCGGGCCCCCCCCCCCCACCGTTCTAGGGCAGAATGACTCATTAGCTTTGTGACTGCAATTATGTAGGGATTTTCAGGAGCATGCCTCCCCTTTCCAACCTTTCAAGAGATTAACCACTGAATCCCAACCAAAGGATTAGACAACTCCTCCTGTGCTGGCACGGCGTCTTGTCTGTGTGTGTGTGTGTGTGTGTGTGTGTGTGTGTGTGTGTGTGTGTGTGTGTGTGCGTGCGTGCGTGCGTGCGTGCATGCGGGTGTGAGTGTGTGTGTGGGTGATTGCATGTGTTGGGTAGAGGGTTGATGGACTCTATTAGCTAGATAGCGGCTCTGATCAAAGCTAATGCTTTCCATCTGTAATGAGACACACAAAACGTCAATATCCGCAGCCAGACATTTAACAGGCTTGCAGCCAGACGTCAAGTAATAATGGGACAGGCACACTCTATAAACAAACCGAGACAGGCTTACTGAGCTGCAGTCTGCGACAGACAAATAAGCAACCAGATATTCTGTAACTGAAACGAGAGTTTATCAAATCAAAAATAAAGTGTAAGTAGATGATTACACTGTGAAGACGTCTGAGTTAAGCTCACAGAGACAGCAGGTGCACACACCTCTAACTCCTAAGATAAGAAAGTATGGGCCCCTTGTGAAGGAAAGAGCATATATAAACCATAACTGAATAGAATCTAACTGACCATCCAATCTTTCTTGCTTATTCTTTTCTTCATGAGCACACCCCGCACGCCTTATCAGCTTCAAAGCGGTTACAAAGCGGGTAAAAAAAAAAACTCTGCATAAAGGGTGTACTTGTGTGTACGTGCTTGTACGCCTGCTTGTTCCAGTGGCTGAATAGAAAAAGCGAACATTGCTTTCAAGGTGCCGCCAATCCTGTTCATTCCCATGGTCCCATTGACGGGGGGGTTGTCTCAGTGACACGGGCAATCTACAAAGCGAATGTGGAATCTCTGCATTCCTCCGCATTAGTGCTGCCCACCTGACACTCGCCTTTCCCAGATAACCCCCTTACATACATACATACACACACACACATTATTCTTCTCTGATAACGTTTCCCCAACACTCCATAATATCCCTCATGAATACTCATAATTGCTTCCGCACCGTCTTGCTGGCACACACTCACAAACCCACGTATTCTCTCACTTCTGGCTGCGTGACATCACACAATATTAACACGGCTACTGTACAGAGTGTCATTCCTCTGTCAGATATCTTCACAGACACTACATGGTAGCACAGGCCAACTGGAGAAGAGTTTACTGCTGAGAACAGGCCAAAGGGGAGGTCAGGGCAGCAAAGGTCATCTTCTTCCCGCGCACACACACACACACCCACACACACACACACACACACACACACACACACACACACACACACACACACAGAGGGAAAGAACAGATTTGTGGGCTGGAAGTCACCCCCCTGTGCCCTGTAGCCACTAGAGGTCACAGTGCAATTAGTTAACTGTGGTGGTCTCTGCCGGGCTGTTAGTACCACAAGCACAACAATTCCACCACCCACATGTTAATACCGCTGGCAGAGTGACACGGACTGACCCTGGCCTTACAGACGACAGGAGAAAGTCCTGACTCCTGACACATGCCAGTACCTTCGACCTTTCACCCCGCCAGACAACAAATGGCACTTGTAGTCACCATGTCACGCTCAGTGTCAGACAATGGCACCCCATTGTTGTTCAGAAAAAGTGTCACATATGACAAAAATACGATATATTTCTAATACTAAACAGGAGAAAGTGCAGCCGAGTGCTATCAAGGCAGGGTCATTTAAAGCATGTTTAATATCAACATGCTTCCTCATTCTCTCTGCTTGGGCGTAGAATGGAGGTGTTTATAGTTGTAGGATAGAGACAGAGAGGGATGATGATTAAAAAAGAGACGATAGCACAGATTGTTTCAGGGCAAGGTGAACTTGGCTACAGATCTCTTGGAAAGGGTTCATGGCCGCGTCCTCTAGCCTTTCTGTTTGGCATTCCTTCAGATACATGACACTAGACTCAGCGGGGCTAGTGAACCAAACTAATGTCTATGTATTTAGGCCTTCTCCATTCTCTGAACTGTCTTTACTTTGCTGCCAACTCTCGGTCATTCTCCCAGCAGTAGCAGGAAAGGCAATGTTTTTTATTTGAAGAAGAAACACAATCTTGGGCTCGCCTTGTTTGTCCGCCCGTCTTTTCGCCTCGCTTTGTCCTGTCACCCCAGTGACAAAAAAAGACAAAGGAGAGGATTCTAAGAGTTGTCAGGCTATGGCGGCAAACAGTTTTCCCCTGCCCTTATCTTTTTATCCTTTCTCCCTCTCCCTTCTGACACTTGTTCCCATCTGTCGTCGTGATCCCAGGCGCAGGCCCGGGCTCAGGCCCCCTCCCTCTCCTCCTCTCTTATGAGGCCCAGATGTTCAGCCGTGTCAGAGGACCACAGGATCCCCCCCAGCATGTCCTAGCGCCCCGACCCACCCACATCGCCCCATACGCACACACACTCCCTCACTGTGGAATAGTCTCATTAAGCTGACTTAATAAAGTTCTGGAGCCCAGGCCAGAACCATAAACCTTGTAAAAGGGGATGAAGTACAGAGGACTAACCTTAGAAACATGCTCAACTGATTCCTGCAGACACCTCAGAGATAAAGGTCAAACTAACCTACCAACTAAGATGATTTGGCCGAAACAAAGCTGATGCGAGGGGAGAATGCTAGATGGAGCGCATTGCCACTGTATACACCTGTTTTCACAGCACTGTCCAAGGATTAGCTATTTCTGAGACCACATAAATGAGAGGGATGAGTCATAATGTACAGTATATAAATATTCATTTGGTTAATGGCAGAAAACACCAGGACACGCACTGAAATAACCTATTGCTATTATTTTACTAATATATTCATTTCATTATAGGCTAGAATTGAAAAGGCAAGAATAACCATGTGCTGTCATTAATACAGCTCCTCAATGTTGTCACATCCAGAGGGAGAGCAAGAGTGAGGCCAAATATATATATATAAATAAGAATCCAGGATTAAGAGTAACTTTGTGGCTACAGAAACTAGACCGTCAAGGTAAATTTATGTCGGGATACTGAAATCTTGAGCAAGACAGTAAACGCTTCAACTACTGGTAAAACATGGTAAGCCTAAGCAGCTTCCAATGTGTCTATGAGTGTGCCGTCATTACGCCCAGGCCTTTGGAGAAGAAATTGAACCGAGATAAATACATTGTAATAGGTAACATGTTGTGGCGTAGTCAACACTTGCAATTACACTAGCTGTCAGGGCAATGATCCAGAACGTGCTAGTTTTGTTTTTACAGACTGTTGGAACTCTATTTTGAGGTCTGCATTGTGTCATGTTGCACTGATTTGTATGTGTAATATGGATGTTAGATGTGAAATTGGAATTCCTGTTCTAGATAATTCAGTAATGTGTTTAAATACCTGTGATATACATTTATTCAATATGCCAACCCTCATATTCAGGAGTCTTTGTTTACTGATAAGTATAGGCACTTAGATTCATTGTAGCCACATCACAACCACACTTTGAACCATGCCTTATTTTCCCAGTGTGCCTTGTTGCCCATTTAATCTCTAAAGAGTACATGTGAGTCAAGTGTCTCTAACCTTTCTTGTATCTGAGCAGGCATGTGGTGTGTGTGTGTACATGCGTGCGTGAGTGTAAGGTCCCAGTGTGTGTGAGTGTATATTAAGAGGTGGCTGACCGAAGCACAGCATTATGAAAACATCTCAGGAATGATTGTGGCAATATCAGTAGGAGTGACAGAGAGTTAATCTCACATCCTGTTCTACTTCCTACAAGATGGAAAAATGGCCTGAGTTACTTAGAATCTTACTAATTTAAACGGTATGAATTTGTTCGTATTTGTCCTTATAAGGCTTGGATTTGTTTGAGTCGGGACGGAAACAGAAAGTCAGCAGAGTTCCTATGAAACTGTCCCTGTATGAGTCAAGGTAAAACATTTGAGAAAAGAGCTGTTATTCTTCCGTGCAGCAGCTGGCAAGCCTCAGTCTTAAACATTCGATTACTAATCACAAGGGATATTTAATTAGGAGTGGGTAGCACCAGGAAAAGTGGGAGTGAGAGAGAGGAGGTGGGAAGGGATGACGAAGAAGGGAGAAGATTAAAACATAATTGAACACGGCAACAAGTTGGTGATTCAGATCAGATGAGCCAGAAGGAGGAGGTCTTCTTTGCATGTTTCAGGAAGGCTTGTCCTCCTGCCTGGATGACAACTCACAGACACCGTGAATTTAGAGCAGTTACTCCTCCATCTCCCTACAGACTAAGCTGAACCCCAGAGTGAACAGGTCCAAGAGGCACACCAGATGTTAAAACTAAGTGTGTTTGTGTGTGTGTGTGCGTGTGTGTGTGTGTGTGTGTCAGAGAGAGAGAGAGTGTCTAAGGGGAAGTTTGAACGTAGCTCCTGGATTCCTTTTTGAACTGTGGATTTCTTTTAATCCATTGCAGAGAGGGAGAGAGAACAGATGTGTGAAAAGGATTCTACAGGCTCAAACTGTCTAACCTAATTGCATAAACAAAACACAGACCTTCTCTGCTTCGTCTGAACTTGACAAGACGAGACATCATCTTAGTCTTCTGTCTGTTTGCATTCAGGCAATGGGAACATAACGGTAAGCAGATCTCTCCGGGTCTTCCCTCTGATGTCACCCACTACAAACCCTTCCCTCTGCAGCAGCTGACTGGGGCTAATTACAGACTGGAACTGCACCAGCCTCTTTATGCATTAAACAGCTTCAGGATGAGGTTCCTAAAGATCCCACCTTATCACAAGCATCAAGGATAAGCATCAATGGCCTGCTGTTAATTTTTTTAAAGGAGAGAAAAGCAGGCGTGAGCGTGAGATCAAGAGAAAGAGGGGGTGAAAGTGATGTAGGGAGTAGGAGAGAAGGTGAAAAAGAGGTGCATTTACGAAGCATGGAGGTGAGAGATATGTATGATGGGTGTTCCGGCACATGGATATTCAAAGTGTCAAAGGTCACAACCAAGTTCAAGGCAGTGCGCAGCATCTCTCTATCTAACTATGACCTCATAACAGATGGAGGAGGGGGGGTGAGGGGGGTTCACTGCACCTGGACAAGCCTCCAGCCAGTCTGTTCAACTGGTTCTCAGAAAACCTGCAAAGCGATCGTCTGATGCACTTTTCACTCTGATCACATGAAATGTTCACCAGAATGTGGTCGCAGGAAGACAGCGACTGTTGTCGGATCACAGTGTTCCTTCCGAGAGATTCCGCAGCATTGAAGAGCCAGATAGCGTTACAGTCTGTGACTCCGGTTTGGCGTGGTCGAGCGGCCCAGCCAGCCCGTTCTCATCACGGTGTACAGAGCACTTAAACACCAGGATCACGTTGTTTACTGCAGTTGCACATAAACAGACTTAAGACGAAATACAACCGAAGTGTTCTCAGACAAGACGGTTTGGCCACACAGGTTCTGGTCAAAATGTTAAGTGCACTTCAAACCCGGCGGTTCCATTTGGTCAATTTGTGAGCGAATGAATCTGGCCATTACAGGTCTCACTGTCCCGTGGAAGCCACAGCTCCACTGTAATCCTGACCATCTTTGGCCCTCTTGTTCCACGATGTCCGTTCCACCGGTTGTCCATATATAGCGTCAAAAGAATTGAAAGGACCCTGTTGCTGAGAAGATTGTTTAACTGTTTGCTTCAAACCACAGATTTTTCATCTGATCCCGATCACAATGCTGTGACTACCAAAAGAACACATCTTCATATTTGTTACAGATGACCTGGAATGTCAGCTATTGACTCGTCCCTTCTGTCTGTTAAATATGCAGTGAAAATTTACATTTTGTAAATCCTTTTTTACCAACATTGGGGTGTATGATAATCCATTTGTGTAATGCCATCTGCCAGAAAACCTTAACAAGATTGCCTATTTCAAATGGTATGTGAAATGTAAGTGATAAAAACAGGGAAAAGCACTGTGACTAAAGCGACGCTGTGTTTGTGACAGGTTAATGCTTATAGGAGGCTTTTTGAAGGGGTCCCTCAAAAGTTTCATCCATATGTTTGGTGTTCCCAGGCGAGTAACTCAGCGGTGATGAAGAGCGCATGACTAGAGAAAGGTATTCCAAAACATGTGGAGTGGCAAACGGAACACATAACACATAACACACACAAGCCCACAGACACAGCCTAACTATGGGTTCATGCATCAGACCCTGATACGTAAACACAAACAAGTACAGACACACACAGGCACATAAATACATGCACACTTACGCTTTCTCTTTCCTCTCAGTATCTTTCTCTTTCTCTCTCTCTCTCTCTCTCTCTCGCACACACACACACACACACACACACACACAATATGACTCTTGTAGGGTTTTTCTTAGCTTCAAACTTGTCATCTTACTTTAAGCAAACAGCAATAATAAGGACAACGGAGACAGGCATGTGTAGTATGTCTCACTGTCTCTGTTTCACCTCTATGCCAACTAACTTCGCTGCTCTGGCTCATAAAAGGATATAGTATGCAGTTTTAATTCTTCTTAATTGGCTTACTCCATTAGAGAGCGCCTATCTGTCATAATGTGCACCTTTCTTGAATTAACTTAATTATTCTTCGTCTATATATATAAATATATATTGTCATATATAAACAAACAAAACAAACAAAACAAGCAACTCACCGGATATATGACAAATGCGCTGGTAGTCCTCACAACAGTCTCCCGTTTTCTGACAGTACGCATCACAATAGCACACCGTTTTTCGCTTAGTGTACTCAAAACATTCATTGTTTCGCCCAGTACAGCAGTTTGGTCTGTCTCTCTCTCCACAACCTGCTTCGGTTTGTGAAATAATTACCCCTGAGTAAAGCGCTAAAAATCCACAAATCATAACCCCTAAACGCGTAGGGGACAATCCATGCGTTCCCATGTTGGAAACTTCGAAGGACACTTCTGAATCCGCACTGGACCGCTTGCTGATGTAGCCTACGATGCGCTCACCGAATGCTCCAAACGAACAGGTTCACCGTTCACAGGTTAATGGACACACCGCCTAATATTTTAATTCCTAATACAACATTATGTTTTTATTTAGGTGGAAAATATATTGTGGCCAGAAGTAAAAGTCTAATTTAGATTCCTGGACTTTTCGTGTGGACAATACATGAGCTGACTGTTAAAAAGCCGTTTTAGAGATTGTATTGTGCGTTTGATTGTGCGTATGTCCCAAAGCTCCCTCCCTCCAGCTTCCCATAGAACACCGCCCCTTTGAGCGCATGTGGGTTGGTCAGGGTTGTCAAGCCCTTGTCTGTCTCCAAATATTGTTATTTTTTCGCTGTTTAATTGCAAACGTTAATAACGTATTATGGGCTAAAAAAATCTATATTTTCTGCAACATTTCAACAACTGCACTGATAAGGAATAGACCTAATTGGTCCATCAAACACGAAAAAGCTTGTCTGGACTTCATCAATATACCAAAGGCCACCAACGATGCATTATAATATTTTCGTGTATACACATACATGTAAAGATTATGCATGTGTTTTTCAGATTGTTGTTCATCCATATAATATGCATCAAATTCAGGACCATGGACAGCGGTATATGTTGAGATGTGAGATCATAGAGCCATATTGCAACCCCTAGGTTAGTGAAGTGAGTTTGGAAACAAAGCCATTACTTTCTCTCCACTGAGCTTGAATGGCTGATGGCTCCCTTGGGAAAAATAGGCAGTAGTGAGAGAAGAGGAGGGGTATGTATGACTTCCTGTGCATGTGCGTGTGTGTGTGTGTGTGTGTGTGTGTGTGTGTGTGTGTGTGTGTGTGTGTGTGTGTGTGTGGGTGGGTGTGTGTGTGGGTGTGTGTGTGTGTGTGTGTGGGTGTGTGTGTGGTGGGGGGGGTGTGGGTGTGGGTGGGGGTGTGTGTGTGTGTTTTATGAGCAAGCGTGCACTAAAAAAGGGGATGTCCAGGGCAATCTCTCAGTATAAAACAGGAGGGGATTGCTACCATTTAGAGAGCACCCTCTCAACCTAAAGGAAATCATCTCCTTTCATCTGAGAATTCAGATACATCCATTAGCCAAGGCTGTATGAGTGACTGTGGAGATAAGAGTGATGTTGGCCCCTCCTACTGGGTTCCTGGATTAGCCTTTCAGGACAAGGGATTGAAGGAGTGATGAGATGAAGGCTAGACAGAAGACAACGACAGACTAATTCTGACCCCACACACAAGGTCTTATTGTACACTGGAGACGAGATGGGAGGTCTCTCTCACCACCGTTGGGTGTGTGTGTGTGTGTGTGTGTGTGTGTGTGTGTGTGTGTGTGTGTGTGTGTGTGTGTGTGTGTGTGTGCGTGCGTGTCA
>JAVQJS010096632.1:0-46140 GCA_036024795.1 Galaxias rostratus
AGCAAGAAGAAAGAAAGAAAGAAAGAAAGAAAGAAAGAAAGAAAGGAAGAAAGAAAGAAAGAAAGACAGACAGAAAGAAAGAAAGAAAGAAAGAAAGAAAGAAAGAAAGAAAGAAAGAAAGAAAGAAAGAAAGAAAGAAAGAAAGAAAACAGTATAGCAAGACAGAAAGGAATATGGAGGGAAAGAACAAGGAGGCGTGGAATAAGAAAAGAAAAATAGAGAATTATGGGAGTTGCAAGCTGAGACGCCTGAGGTGGGGTATGTCTTGTACAAAGCAACCTGAGAAGGGGTACTGTGGGCTTTGCTGGCCAGACTTAGGTCCACTGAATGCCAACTTGGAAAAGAGCAGACCACCATTACGGACGCTCCCCTCTCTTCATCATTTCCTCAGGAAACATCTGAAGGGAGGGAGCGAACCAGGGCTTGCTATACTGGCTGTGGATGAAGTGTTAATTGAGCTCATGACTTTATGAAGTTGGGCTCATTTGAGTGTTTTAAGCAAAACTGTTATACAACAGCTCTTTTGTTCCAGGGAGCAAGGGAAAGTGAAAAAGAAAATGCTGATAGAGTTCCTTGTTAAATGTAGGGTTGAACTGGTTCCCAGAACTTATCGCCCTTGCATGGGTTTTTAATCATGGGTTCTATCCAGGCTTTGCATGATTGTGTGGACATGTGTACAATGTAATGGTTGCTTATATTTTACTTTCTGCACAACATACAAAAATTAGGCCTCTTTAGTGTCATTCCCTCAACTGATTTTAAGATTCACTTGAGAACATTCCCAGAGTATTGATGAACAAAACTCTAAACAGTACAAAGTATGTGATCATTGTTGAATATACCATGGAAAATGGCATTTGTCTTTCCCAGTGCAAAGGTATTCAAGGCCGAACAACAAACAATTGTTTTGATGGTTTCAACAATGCAGTATATTTGCTAGTTTGATAGCGTGCTGTTTAATCCAAACATGTTTACAGAGAGCCCTTAAAAAGCACTCTATTAAAAGCTTTCAGGTGGCAATCTCTCTTCCTGCTCTGTTTATTGCTTTGAGGTCTGTTTGCGGTCTCGGAGTAGATAGCAAATGACCCCGGGAGCAGGTTTTAAAAGCCTGGGTGGTTCTGATGTTTAAATGGCCGACCCGTCCAGTTGTTTCAAAATATTTTAAGAGGAGCTTTCCCTTCTCATGGAGGGGGCTGCAGTGGCACGCAGGGCTGCTGTCACACTTCCATTTCTCCTACTCCTCAATTCTCCTCTTTACTCACATCTCCTTTTAATCTCTCTCTCCATCATCTGTCTCCTTTGCACTTACACTCATCTACGTCTATCCCACCCGAGCAGCAACTCATCCGTGTCCACACCCCTCGGCTTCTCTACCCCACTGGTCTTTTGACCAAACTCGACGAGATATCAAAGACCAGGGCTGCTGTGTAAACACTGCAGGCAGGGCGGCTAAATAATTACTCAGACTGGTCTTGACTCCCGAGGCAGAACGAATGAGTGTGAGAGACAAAAGGGAGGATACTTCAGGAAGGTTAGTAGGCAGCCTCTGAGCTCACGCCCTGCATCACGGTTCACCAAGAGTATGGGTGGACAACCATTAGAAGCTTGACAAAGAATTCCTGGTTATCCATGAGACTGTGCTTCCCAATATTTTTGGCTTTCTTTGGCTTTGGCTTGCTTAAAACATCTAGCAATGTTAAAATAAGTGATTTTTTTGTGTAAGGAGCAGTTTTTTGGATGGTTGCTCTAGACATAGCGAGGTTGAACTCGTGTGAAGGATAAATGGCCTGTGTATGCCGAGGCTATAATGAAAACTACTCTCTTTTTGTCATCCCACTGTCTTTACCTCTCCCACATTTGGTGTCTTCTCTGCCCCACTGACTGTGGGAGTTGAGAGCCTAGCGGCGTAGATCTCCTCAGGATTAGGTTGGAATGCAGCTTCATACGGGGGCTTTAACTGCATTTTTTACTTTCTAAAGCACTCTACTTTTATCAATAGCAACCTGGCATGGACCCTGTGCCTTCAAACAAACTGGCTGCTTAATTTAGGCTTATCCCAGCAGTGGATTGCTACTGTATTTAGAACCCCACCCACTAAATAGCTTTGGTTTTCAATAGTCCAAATACAAAAAAAATAAAAATTATTTTGCATAGAATGATGTGGACATAAAGATATATGCATAGGCTTAGAAAAGCCTTAGAGGACACTAACGTGTGTTATACTAATGTCTTCTAAAACAAAAAAATTGCAAAATCACACAAAATCTGCACATCAAACACTTCCACATTACATACTGAGCATTGTTAAATGTAGCATTACCAATGTTGTCAGTCCCTAATTATATCTTCAACAATCAATAGTCAATCATCCATATTTACTTTGATAAAGAGCCTTTTTTCTTTATCAATATGCTCATGGACTGTTGCATCAGAGGACCACGGTGTTGTCCTATAACACACATCAATCAGGGAGCTGTGACAGACCTTGTGACTGTGTGAGACTCACTTCATGGTATCAGCTAACTTTTTGAAACAGGTTAGCCTTTAGCCCAGTAAGATAAGACCAACATCCACTATTAAGTCATTGTTCGAACTTAACCACTCTTCCCCTTGAATGCCTGATTAACACTCTCAAACCCTTTGAGAGAATTCACAAACACAGCAAAATTGTTAAAAGAGGAGAAGTCAGGATCTTGTTTTTTTACAGCCATTAATTGTAATAGGAGCTGATTTTGTCAAACGTTCTATTCTGCTTTGCAACGTGCGCTTGACAACGCTCATTCACCAACAGCTAAAAGCAGTCAGATCATGTGATAAGTTTCTGCTGTTACATCAGCTAGATTACACTGTAAAACAGGATCATAGAATTGTTCTGTGACCAAGCTAACATTATTTGGGTGAACACATAACTGTCCACTCCACATTATAGAGGCATAATTGGGAGCACTGGAGCTTCAAAGTCTTCAAACATTCTAATCTGCTCAGAGAGTGCTCAGACGCCCAGTTTGTTCCGTATTTACATTAGCTCAGCACTAGCCCCACTCCATCCTCCCAGTTCTAATGTAGGCCAACAGCCTGTAATAGACTGGGAGTTTAGGTTAGCGCATGCCATTCTGATGAGTTGCGGTTACTCTGGGCACCTTTGGTGGAAGGCTTTCTGAGGGCAGAGAGAAGACAAGGTTTAGACAGAGCTATTAATGTAAGCCCTCACCCACACTATGTGGAGTGTCTTCTAACATAAAGACAGAATTTTTTGGGATTCACCGATATCACTTTTTTTTCCTGCTGTTGGCTAGATATAAGTCCATTAGAATAGATCATTTTGGATGTAGTGTATTAACACTGGGCATAAGTTAACAACCCCTGGCTTTGAGGCAAAAGGTGACGGTAAAAGGCACCGGGAGTGGGAGGGGCAGGTCTACATTAAGCAGGAATGTGTGCATGCATTAGGGTAAGATTTTCTGGGCAGGGGGAATAAAACTAGTAGAGTCAATACAACCAGCAAACCTACTTACTAACCATCTCCCATTGTCCCTCAGGATGAAATCACTTACACAGTGAGCGGGGACCTCTTGACATGGGGCACTAGAATGTCCTTCCAGTATTCCCAATGGAACGTGGCTGGGAGCGTGGCTTGATGAATGGGACGGATGCTAAACGATAAATGCCCAAGAAACACCGAGTTAAGAAAAACCACATGTTCTTTCTCTCTCCCCTGCTCAGAGAACCTCATGAGGTAGAGGCAAAAAAAATTGTGTTTTCAGAGGCACAAAGACATCTTTGTCACCCTAACCGCCACAGGTAAATGACATCATTCCCCTCTGTGGTCGCAGCGAATTAGGGTTAAGCGGTAAATGGGGGAGGGGGTCCAGTAGGTATGTGTGTGTGTGAATGTGTCTGTAACAATTCAAATAATGTTTCATGCTTTTTTGTGGGTGCATGTTCGAGTGTGCGTGTGTGTGTGAGAGAGAGAGAGCATTACTGTTGCTGTACCATGTTGCCACTGTTTGTGCTGGCATTTGGGTAAATGTTGTACCTTGATTTAGACCGTGTTAAAATAATACTCCAAGCATGTATAATCCCTGTTTAAACAGGAGTTTTATTTAGAAAGTACCATCCATTTATAGGGTGATGGCAGAAACAGCTGTCTGTCCTTCTCACCTCCTACAGGTCAGCACACAGCAGGGGAGGGACACAGACACCACATCAAACACAACCACGACTAAAGACTTTGGTATGCTGTACAGTAGGACCTTATTGCCTTTGTAACAGCCTTTGTTTGAGATTTACTATAGCTGTGCCTTGTTGCCTGTGCTTTTGCAGGCTTTTGGGTATTAGTTGGGTACAAGAGTACTCGAAAAACCAAGCAACAAAACCAAGACTGCACATGCAACTTTGACTTTGACATGTGGGATGCGTGTTTCTCAGCACGTTCCGTTCCCTCAAAGATGAGGACCACCTCTAACCCCAGGTTGTACAGTGTGCTTTCCCTGTAAACATGCATGCTATGTATGTCCATACTGAACATTCCTCTACATCCCTAAAGAGATGCAGAATAAGTCAACTCTATGACATATTCATCTAAACAACAGTCAGGGAGTGAAGACATGTCACATAATTATCCTTGCTAAAACATAGATTAATGAGTTGGGTATACAAATATCATAATCAAATATAGGCCCTAGAACAATATGAAAAGATCAGCATCACATTTGACACAAAGCAGTGTAAAGCCAAAAACAACAAGGAACATTTCACAATGCACCAGAAATCAAATGAGTCACTTGCTCAATGGTGCCACGTGAAAACAATATATTTTTTTTGGTTCCCTAGATTATCCAGATGACTCCGTCATCACTCTTGTTAGATTGACACCATTGATTTCTACAACCTACTGTCTGAAAGACAGGAGGTCAAAGTCCTGATGGATGGCGGCAGTGACACCAGCAGCCTTGGTGGTATATGTTTAGACGGCCCTCAACAGAAGCGGGTCAATTGTAATCTGCCAGACAGCAGAAAGATTGCAGGAAAGGATAAGAAATGGAGACTAAATCAGGGAGGAGAAAACCTTACATCCTGCCTGGCGACAGAAGAATTTCAGGCAACGACTTAACCATGTATAAACAATGAACTCGTATTTGGTACTAGTGCCACAATTGTACCTGCACCCAGTCCAGTGATTATTCATTGTTCGAAAACTGCTAAATTTATTCACATGTTGGTTCTATAGGCCATAATTAACAAAAGATCAGTTTTTATGGTTTCATATATTTTTTAAAGAAGCCCATGGGCTGTCAAAGCTAGAAACTGTTGAGGATCTGTGGTCGTTTTTGAAGCCTAGTACATTAGATTAGATTCGATTAGATTAAACTTTATTGTCATTGCACACAATACACATTCGAGTACACATAATGAGACAGCGAGTTGCAGTTAGCATCTGACCAGAAGTGCAAAAGAAGCAGTAAAATGCAGTAAAGTGTATGTACATAAGTGATAAATATGAATACAATGCCATAAGGTATAAACAGTATAAACAGTACAGACAGTAAAAATCATAAGGGGAGAGCGCGAATGCAGTGCCCAACTACCATAAATTATGCAGTCGAGATTCCCACATTTTGGAAATTTGCAATGGCCAGCATAACCAAAGTGCAATGGTCAAGCCTCGTCCTGGATGAACCTCCTTCATGATCAAGGTGTCTCCCCTGCCAGGTAAGTATGTACATAGCCTAGACAACAGCTGTATATTCTTTTGAGGGCAAATCTGTGTGTATCTTTGTTGCCTGTAGGTAATTTACATTTGTACCTCTTACGAAATGCTAAATTTAATGTAATTCCATGTCATAATTTCACTGCAGACCTGTTAAGAAAGCATGCTATTCTAGGCCTACTTACTGTAACACGCCTTTAATGGTCTCTAACTAGTAAGGAATTGAATTCAGATTATACACACGTAAACATTTAAAAAAAATTGTTCCTGATCATCATCTATTAACTTTGGGTGGATCGAGTTTTCTCAATCTTGACGTTACCATCAACAATTCATCACAATTCCAGAAGTGATGGGCCAGACTAAGTGTGGGGGTTCACACAGTTAGCCAGCAGAGTACAGTCTGTGTAAAGTATGTGAAATGGCACATAGTCCCCCGAAAAATGGAGAGGGAAAATAGCATAGGGCCTCCCTGCCCCCACTAATTTGAGAGTGGTGAGGCAGGCGCCACATTTGCCCAATGGCTTAGGGGCCAACCCATAGAGTGTACCTTTTTTATCACATGGCGATAGTGCGTGCTGTGTGAACAATTCCAAAATAACACAGTTAAATTTGTTGCATGGGGACTTGATAAAAACATTTTGAAACAACTGTTGGCAGGATTGGGGTCCACAAATATATTACTAGCTACTATTCCAACTATAGTGAGAGGCTTTGTTTTTTTTCAATTGTGAAAAATTGCATGTCCCAACTCTGCAGTAATTTTACAATACATCTTGAGGCTTCCGTTATCCCTTCTATACCTCATTTAGGGCATTAAAACAGACCTCAAAGGAGCTGAGACTTGCAGCCCACTGAGTAGATGTCAGGGTGGGTTAAGATCAGTGAGCTCCCTCCAGTTATCTAGATGGTTGCAGTCAATTATCTAACCATATCCAACCTTCTGGCCAACACGACCAGTAAATAACAGCAATAATGATGATCTGAAGGACTGGGGGTCTTAGCCAGACACAAAGGCTCTGGTGTTCTCTCTGAGGGATCTGACTCAACCTTAAGTCAAGTCAATATTTGGGTTAGCCTTTATTTGGCAGTCACCCACTCCGCAACCTCCCCACTGCCATTATCAAGGCTAATTATGGAATTAGTCAAAAGAAGGCAAAGCTGAGTTGGTGTGGGGCACCATACACCGCTCCAGGGGAACCATGTTCTTTCTCATGACTGCAAGCCACACACACAAACACACACATGCCCACGCACACGCACACACGGACACACACGCACAGACACACACGCACACACACACACACATTATAAGATTGAACTTACTAAGAGACACAGATGTACAGACACAGCTTCCTGCCTCTCAGGCCCAGTTCACGATGACCCACTCCCAGTGTAGAGGCCAGATGTGGGGAGTACAAACTTACTCAGACCTGGATAAAATACATCATTGTTGTAGTAGGCAGTTGCTTGTTTACAAGTAAGGAGGAAATAAATTGGATGAGAAATGTTGTGAAAATGTTTATGCTTTTTTGATAAAGTTTTCACTTAACCGTAACATTAGATTGTTATTACAAAATGTTAAAAGTCCAATGGAAAAGTACTATACAATAAAGAGTGGACTCACAGACATGTCAGCACTTTTCCTTGCTCTTTCTAGTCTGGCTAGATAAAATCAACAACAGAACATGCCGGGACCGCTGGGGGAGTATTTTCCTTAGCTCACAAAGCTAATGGACCAACAGACACGCATACACGTCTCATCCATTGGCTGACAGCGGCTGGGAGACCTAAAGCCAGACTGCTCAGTGGTGTGTAGTCTCTCTGTGGGAGTAGCTATGAAGCACCGCATAGAAGAAACATGACTCAGTGCCTGACAGACACGACACCGGACACAGACAGACACCAATATTTTTGCAGTCTCTTCTGTTCACTATTCCAAAGACAAACAATTACGCAACAGGGCATTGTATAAACTGTGGTTCTTTGAGATATTAGGACATAATGGAGGACTCTACAACACCAATCAACTATTTTAGAGGATTTCATTTTTGTTCTTATTAAATTTAAGTTTGTATCTTTTGTTATTTGTATAATCCCCATATTCCGAAACATAATATCTACTCATGTCATAAATACACCAGTAAAGTGAAACAATTTGACCCACACCACCCATGAGCAGGCACCTCTTTGCCTGCGTACAACCCTCTTTCTTTTTCTTGATTAACAGAGTGCTGCGGTTGGCTGCTACTTCTCCTATTGCAGTAATAAACTTCATCAGGGGGTAATCAGGCAACCTTGCTTGGTAGGGCAGGAGTAAAGTAATACCACAACCACCCTCAGGTCCCCTTGATCCTCCAGGCAGTCAGACAGGAAGTACTTTAATCAAGGCTTCCTGTGCTGCTTGATGCAAAGAGCTTGTTTTGTCTAAGAGAGCGAGAGTAATGCATGAAGCAGCTGTTGCTGGAGTGCGCTGCTGCAGCTGGAACCTTAGGATAGGCTGGGGACAAAGAAACTATGCATTGCTTCGAAAGAGATTCATGCAAAAATATTCCTGCTAAGCTTGGAAACAGTTAGGTATTATACCGTCATGCTGCACATCCCATGCCAACGTAAAGTAACTTATCACTATCCAATGTTGAATGACTCAATAAAAATGGTACAAAGAGTGCTTTGTTCCACATGAAAACGTCAAATTACAAAAAAACTTAATTGAAAAAAATCTCAGCTAAAACAAAGGAATACCTAGATTTTTTTTTACAAATGCCCTAAAACAACCCTATTAAAAACATTGTATTTAGAAAGATAAATAAAATAAAAAACATGAACAATTCTACAAAGATATTGATAACAACTAGTAGCCTATAACCAGACTCAAACCTTACAAAATGGTTATTTTTAAAACATTTACAACCACAAACTAAAACAATACTTTCAACGGTGACATTATGCATAAGATGTTCATGTGTTTACTCAAAAAGTAATTTGAGCGGGACAATAAACACATTGTGACTTTGGTTCACCAACAGTCAAATCTATGTCCACAATCACATTTTCAGCATGACACTGAAAATGCCCTTGGAGCATCAGAGGCACAATCTTGCAACTTAGTTTCTCTGATGCTGAGATCTGTTCTTCAATGTCAGTCAGGCGTGAACATCTTTAGAAACCATCAGGACCACTTTCTGTGGGTAGTAAACTGTCAAACATGCAACACAGGGACAGTTGATACAAAGCTTACCATTGTTCTACAACAGATACATATACACTGATTTTCTGATAACGTCAAAATAGTCAACCTGAAGGGGATGCCACTGTCTGTCCGCCTTATGATGTTAACAATAGAAAACATTCTTTTGCCCCTTTGGACGTTGTTATCTGGTCCTGTGTTGTGGAGGTCAAATACTTCTAAAGTTTTGTTCCGTAAGACACACTCTCTCATTTGGCTGTGAGTGAATCATAGATGATAGCATGAAAAATAATCTTTGATGTGTTTAAAAAATTCTGCAACAAAAGTTCCAGGTTTGAAAGAATATTAACAAAGAACAGAACATGTGTCTTTGATTGTGTGAGACTGTACAGTAATGTGCGGTTACATATGAGTGGGAAATTCCGCTTGTACTGTTAAATGTCTTTGACAATAGTGTTTGGATATTTGTAACTACAGGCTTGCCCTCTGTAAAATTCCCAACTCCACACTGAGCACTATTGAGTAGGGGGAAAAAATGCCCATAATTTTATTGTTTACATCAAACAGCTGATGCCCTTTTGTCTTCTGGGAAAACTACCTCATAGTGAAAGCTTCTTAGAATTTTACCAAAGCAAAATATCAGACCAACATGCATATGTTGTTGATGGAAAACACTTCCATGCAGGTGTCACTATTTAACTTCATTTTTAGAGGTGTCTCTCTCAGTGATATCATCGGCACCTGGAAATTGACATACGCAGGCTAGACTAAAATAACTTTGGTTAGGGCCTGCCCACATGAGTGACTATGTTCATCATCGCCAATTGCACTGCAGAAAACAATCCAATAACCAATCAAAGCAAAGATGACATGATCCTACTTATTCTATTCATCTTGTCAAAGGTTGAAATCGCCTGAAGTCACAGCTGGATATGTTTGATGCGCCACACAATGTGAAAAAGTTTTCAGTTTGTCTTTTTCACAACAGTGTTTCCCAAATCCCAGAGGATCAGCTTACTATTGAATTTGAACTCAGCGTAGATTTATCTTGTCCTGTGTATCAATGACATTCCACTCAATCAGGACCAAATTGCAGTTCTTTTAAACACATGCAATACAATGCCTTGCATTCAGACAGACCAGGAAATGGTGGGTCACATCACTCATTACAAGACAGTGCATCCATTGGGGTTTATTTTGATATTGACATATTAGTAAACTACATATGAAATGATTTTATTGTCTATCAAATAAAAAATGTATATCAATTGTCAGATTGTACCTAATGGTTATGTTTCCTTTCCCACCTTACCGAGAGCAACTAAGCTACCAACTTTTATTTTCTGGATCTGGAAAGGAGAGAACGGGTACGAGGGCACCTTGTTTTGAATTACAAAGATGGTCAAGGCAGGAAACGATTCCGTCCAATGGCCGTCCGATGAGAAAACTATACATCACATTTTTTAATAGAAAAACCTTTTGGATCCCAGTATTTGATGTGAATAGTGAGTTGAGGGCTCTCCTCCCTCACTGAAAAATGTATTAATGATAGCATGTTGTTACTTATGATTTGAGAGATCCTTGTTATTAGACTAATGATGGTGGATTTGCTTGGAATAAGTATTGGACTGGAATGTTGTGCCCCTTGGCACATGTATTATGGATCGCTTCATACAATACGGGACATCAATTGCAGCTCTTTGGGAACAGTCATCATACATATTTAGGACTGGTCGCCTTTTTACATATAGTGTATTAAATATTGCAGAGTACCAAACACACTACATCTGTTGCAGTGTATGAGGTCTATTTCACACACAAGGTATCACTTCTGCAGTGTTTACTTTGGCTCAATCTCTATTTCCACTTTACACAAGGTAGCCTGTAAATCAAATATTATGTTCAATGAGACAAAGATGACAAATCTGTTGTAGAAGCACACAGAATAAACTGTAGAACAAGAGATTTGCTGGATCAGAGCTAGCTAGCCTTAAATCCTAAACCAACAGAGAACAACAGCCAGGTGTAGACCTTCAACCACCCTGAGGAGAGACATTCTATCACTGCTCTCGAGAGACAACCAACATTGTCCTACCCCTGTCTTTGATGCGTTAGATCTTCTATTGTTAACTCACATTGTGTATGTTCATGGGGTATCATTATTGCAATGATTTCCATAACAGAGTGGTTGAAGAGTTCTGTCAAAGTGTGGTTTTGTGCTTAGGTCATAGTGTCACAACTTTCTGTCTATCTATTTGCTGCCCTCGAGATTCTGTGAATTTTACACTGTTGGCTACAAAAGGCAAACCAAGTCATAGCATATTCTTGAATGTATGCTAAGATTAGACTAGGAAGTGTTTCTTTGTGAGTGTTTGTGTGAGTGTGTGTGTGCGTGTGAGTAATAGGCTGAGTAAGGGCTTAAATAACATTGCCTGTTCCCGGGGGTCATGGATAAGATCCAGCTACCTAAAAGCTCACACGCAATGGGCAAGAAGAGTTGACTCAGGTGAGGCAACCACACAGAGCAACTGTTGATGACATGCCTTGTCATGAACATTTGGGTGATGTGATTTTTCATGTAATCAAAAAATATGGCTATAGATAACAGGTGAAACGGAGTGTATTGTGTTTGAGAACAGCCAGAGTGGAGACTTTGCATACACACCTCAGTGTTCACCTGAACTGCTGACTGTTGTGTCTGAATGATTCGCAATTCTTCCACATCCATCCATCCATTATCAGAACCGCTTATCCTATGCAGGGTCACGGGGGGGCTGGAGCCTACCCCAGCTGACTTTGGGCAAGAGGCGGGGTACACCCTGGACAGATCGCCAATCCATCGCAGGGCAATTCTTCCACAAACAAAAACTTATTCAACCCCCCCAATCCCCCCCCCCCCCCCCCCCCCGCCCCCCCAAAAAAGAAAAAAGAAAACAGCTAATTACATTACCACCCCTGTGAGGACGCAGGGTCATGGTCTTGAGATAGATTGTGAAAGGCCTAGATATCCATTACTGCTACACACCCATTGTAACCCAACCTTTCTTATGAGAACATGGTGCCATTGTCAAACAGGTAGAGCAACCTGACAATTAAAAAAAGAAAAAAGAATGCGATGTCTCACTAGACTAAATGTCTAGTTCGATTTTTAGCAATCAACTCTTTCCCAGGTATACTGGTGATAAATTAAAAATGACTCACGTAGCTGAAAAGAAAGACAAAAAACGGTCAAAGAGCTGTGTGGAGACATGGTGATGGACCGCTCCGTAAAGGGGAGCAGCGACACAGTGTAGCCCCTCAGGGTAGGATTTGGTTTTACACGCATCCCTCCCCACTGGCCCCTGTTTCGATCCCCTGCTCTGAAAAAGATTAAGTCTACTTTTGCCTCACAAAAAACAGTTTAGACAACTGCAACAACAGGCAAGGATCCGAGAAGGATCAGTCTTGAACTTGGCTGACAATTATTATAATAATTCTGTGTTTTTGTTACAGCTCTTCATTTCTATTGAGAGGACCACACACAAAAGATTCTTACAGATATCCTGTAGGTCAGACTAAACTATCTAGACATAGTTTACTGTGTGGTCCTGCTTGGGAGAATGATAACACCAAAGAGAGAGAGCCTGAGACCTTATTGAAGATGCTCTATTTATAAACTCTAGCCTATGGTTAGTTAATTTTAATATTTTCTGGGTACAACATGTCGGGCACTGCTTGAATACTCAAACATCTGGCAAGGACACACAAGAAACCTGTATGTTTTATGACCTCAGCTCTGTGTTCCTGTTCTCCATGCTATCTGTAACACTTAGATTGAATACATAACAGTTCTATGCCAATTCCAAAGAAGGGACATTGCCTAAAGGCATCAGAAATGTTTGTTTTGCCAAGACTGAGTCTAGCTTAGTCACAAGTTTACATGAAAATGTTTCTTAGAAGCTGCATTTTAGCTCAGTTCAATTGGAAACTATAGTTATTTTTACACAGCTTGTTCTCCGATCGAACTAGATGTTTCTTTAAAGAAGGTATAGGTAAATATATTGATGTTGACACCCATTTTTAGGTACAGACTATTACTGATTTCATTTGCAAATAGTTAATATTATCACATTACTTTTTGTTATTTGAAAAGGCCCTCACCATACATAAACAACCAAATCTTTTTGGGGTCATTGTGTGCCATCCTGTTGACCAATTATCTCCTGAGTCAAGTTGTCTGAGTAAATCCCTGCAGTTTGTCTTGGTGAAAAACACATGAAGTTGCCAGGGCCTTGCTGACAGGTCCTTTTGACATTGTGGGGGTTGACTGAACATGCCTTGCAATCCCCTCTAATGCAGTAGAACTGGAGGTGCAGAGTATTTTGAGATAAACAAGACGTTTGGGGTTTCTGTTGGATGCAGAATAGGTGGGGCACTAGCAGATGGCTTTACTGTGGCCGTTGCTGAGCTGGCTCAATCCTGGAAATGAAAAAGGGTGTCACTTCCAAAGACTCTTACGGTAATATAATGTGTAACTGAGACATTTTTAGAGAAGTTGCTGCTTCCTTTGTCTGATTCATACATATAGTAACAGAGAATAGAGGATGTGGTCCCAAAGCAGGATTAGAGAAGTAAAAGGCTGTCAACTAGAAGCTTTTAGTATAAGTGGTGTGGGGTGGGGGGACTCAGTTGTCAATGTCTTTCATGTGTTCACATAAACCATAGAGTAACTTGAGCGATGGAAGAGCATTCGTGTGCATGGATGTCATTGGCTCTAAAGTTTTATTTAGTTAGTTTATTCTACGTCTTCTGCTAGCACATGAGGCCAAGTACTACAAATCTGTCATTGAACTATTGAACTCTACCTTTGAAAGTAAGAGAAGGAAAAAAATAGACTATGTCCTTACAATGGCGACAAATGAAAAAAGGCACGCATAAAATATCTTAGATCCTAAAAAACACTGAGTTAATATTTCGTAAAAACTGACCATTGCCAACATGACCATTCCCTCATTTGGACTTCCTGTGAATGAATCCAAACCAAATGCTGTGTAGAATATTGATTTTCCATAACATTGCTTTGTCAGGGGCAGTATGGTGGCACAGTGGTTAGCACTGTTGCCTCACAGTAAGAAGGTCCTGGGTTCGATCCCCACCTGAGGGCTTTTCTGTTTGGAGTATGCATGTTCTCCCCATGTTGGCATGGGTTCCTCCAGGCACTCTGGTTTCGTCCCACAGTCCAAAAACATGCAGGTTCATTGATCACTCTAAAGTGTGTGTGTGAGAGAGAGAGTAGTTGTATGTCTATGTGTTAGCCTTGTGATGGACCGGAGACCTGTCAAGAATTTACCCCGCCTCTCGCCCAATGCCGCTGGAACAGGCTCCAGCACCCCCGTGACCCTGAATAGGATAAGCGGTATTATAGATGGATTTTTTTGTCACTTTATTTTTGATTTATTTCGAATTACTGACGGTGGACCCCTTAATAACAACCATTTTAACATCACCTCACTGGAAAGTAAACTAGTGTCAATTTGCTGAACAGTCGCACGTACTATGTGCCTAAGTGCGTTCCAATTTCATTTAAGTAAACATGCTAGGTCAGGATTGTTGAGGTAATGACGGAATGCACAAAGAATTCTCTCAATCCTGAGTAGCAGACATGAGATCGTTACTCTGTAAAAACTGATACCGATTTAGGTTTTGGCTAGAAGTCCCGCTCAAAGTAAGAGTGAAATGGCATGAAGGTAAACCAGTCAAACACTGTTTACAGTGATGGCAAAAATTGGCAAACAAAGGTTGTTGACCTTTCTCCTGAACTCATTCTTGCTCAGCGCATGACTTCATTCCCTTAGCATCACAAGCTACTCTATTACTAAAAACATTGTGCTACTTATCTCCACTCTATATTTATAAAGCCCCTGATCTGTTTTTATAATATGTGAACCACGTGTTACCTTATATCACTAGCATTTTAACACTAGTTACTTTAGATACTGTTATTGTGCTGGGGTAGCTCAAGGGCATTGAAAAGCCCAATTTCAAAGCAGCACATGAGCTCTGGTGTGGTTTTGTCCGCGCTCTGGGAAATAGTTAAGACCTCTGCACTTACCCTGCCAACAATAGAAATGTCATTTCCCAACATAAATATATAGGGATTAAAAAAATAATTGTTATTTATAAATACTTCTATGAAAATAAAAGTTGGCCAGTTATGTAGTGGCTATGTCCTTTTATGAAAGCTACATAACCCAGCTTTTATGTAAATAAACAGATGATGAAAATATCTCTCTCACTGCTTTGGGAAGAGAGCCATAATGCAACTGCTACACTTAATTGAGCAAGAGCCTTAATCCCTGTAATTTATTTAACACTGATTGAGTCTACTAAGTACGTCTACTCCAAACATAACTGAAATTCATTCACTCATCATGAGCTGGTCGAAATGGTTTTGCACATTTATTATGGATTTTTTTTTAAACGTTATGTACAAGAAATAACATTGTTCTATATGAAGAATAGAAATTCAAAATCAAATGTCAATCTTATGTAGATCTTTATTGCTCTTTTTTATGTACACCACAAGACAGTAAAATAGGCCTTTACGTATTTCTGTTCTCCATTCCTTATTGAAAACATTTAACGTTACAATCTTTTCCATCACATACAGAAACCTTCTTTCTCCTTTCCCCTACTTACTATGTATCCTTTCAAATGTGCTCACTGGCTTTTCACCAGTGCCTCAAACTTCCATTTTTGGATGCAGGGCACCACACGGCTCAGCAACAAGAGCTATGCGAGTGCATCAACAAAAATCCTACTTTACAAACCCAACATCGAGTAATTCCATCTTTTCTTTTTCACCTACCCAGCTTCCAAAACAACTCTTCTTAACATTCTTTTGCGTTTCATCTTAAACATTTGACATTTTCAATAGATGCCAACCCGTCAGACAATCATAAACATTCTACTTCCTTTACAGTTGCTAGCAGTGTAGAACAAAAGGGCTCCATGAAAGATGCTACATTGAAAAATGATCCATTTCATTTGGAAGTCAGCTTTTTAAACGTACATGGCTCAGATCAAAAGTTTCACGAGTGAAACAAGGCTTCAGCCTTCTCTTTTTACATTGGTTTGCATTACTTTCTATTTATGTTTTGTTCAATAAAACAAAGAAAAATGTAATACCACTGGATTTAAAAACCAATGCCTTCAACTGACAAAAATGCAAAAAGGTGGCTGTACTCTAATATCGGTCTTTTAAGGAATGTAAATAAATAAGACTGCCCAGTCCAGTAGAGTATGCTAATCATCAGACTTAAATCAAAACAGTTATAATTTTCAGCTTTTTTTTGTTTTGTTTTTTTACACCTACAACATCTATTGTCGATTCTTCTCCATATCGCTTCTAACAAAAAAAATATATATTTCAGCTAAATGCCAAAAAAATATATAAAATAAAACAGTGCTGTTTTAAAATGAAAATAAAGAGCTACAGTAAAATTTTGATTACAAAATCTTTTCTTTTTTACTTGAATTACCAAAAACAATAATGGTTTTATACCAAAATATAAGTAAACAGGACTAAATGCCCAGCCCTCATTTTGTAGACACATACACATATGTGAAGTGGTATGTTTGCTGCTCCTTGTCATAGTTCCCTTATAAAACTAGTGGAACCCTCCAGGACCCTCAATACTGCCCCTCTAAAGTATTCACTCAGCATCTGTGTAAAGATCCAAACAGGGGAGGGATGGAGGGCAAAAGTAAATAGCTGCCAATGAGGACAGTAACACAGAACACTGTTGTAATAATAATAACAATATACACACAGACATATAAATACAACGCTTCCAAAGTTGAGCAAACTTAGACTCTCTTGTCTCCGCACATCACCTATTTACAACCCAACAAAGTCCACTCAGGAGTTCATCTCCTCCCCTTCAGGCATTACACCATTGTCTCTTTTCTCTTCCCTAAAGAACAGAGGGACCTCTTGTCCTTTTTGGATTTGGGTCGAGAGGGTGAAGAGAGTGGGGATGTGGACGCGGAGGAGGAGCAGGAGGACGAGGAGGAGGAAGTGGGGCTGGGGGACCCCTCTCTGCTGGGGGAGTTGGGCGCTGACTGGCTGACAGCCTCCAGGCAGTTTTCATCCGCCTCCTCCATATGGATGATGGCGGAGGACGAGGAGGAGCGCCGCTTGGAGCGGACGTCGGCCACGGGGGAGGCAGGCGCTGCGGGGTCGGGAAGGGGTCGGTGGACGGAGACGGCGCTGCGGAGGCAGTTGAGCCACTGCTGCTTGTGGAAGACGTCGTTCACCTGCAGGGTATGGGACTGGCCCTGGGCGGAGTCTTGGAAGCGAACGCGGAAGATGTTCTTGGCTGCAGAGCAGAAATAGAACACATGAGTAACGTGGGATTATTCACGTTCAACCTGCTGAACACCACTTCTTACACCAGGAGAAGCCAGTGGGATACGGCGGATAAAGGGCCGGGGGTCTCCTCTCACCTTTGTCGGCGTTGCTGAAAGCCCCGCGGAATGAGCCACCCATTCGCACGTCCCCGTCCTGCAGGTCCTCCAGCACCAAATCCTGCACTGGGATGGGCTGCCGGTACACCTGGAAACAATGTCGCTCGTTCCTGGTAACGGGCCGGGTCAGGACCAACAGCTCGGTGAACAGGAAGACGTGGAGTTTCTGTATAGGGGGAGGCAGAGGAGCAGAGAGTTAATGATTAAAGTCCAAAACATGACTCTCTGTTTAAACAGTTCATTAAACATCCTCCTCTACCACCAGTCTTTCTCGGACTGTTGGGCAATTGTTATCATAACAGATTCTCTTCGTCTTATGTAACAGCCATTTTCCCTCTAAAGTTAGGTCTGTGTTTAAGTGTCAACCTTATATGGTGTGCCGAGTTTGTGCTTTTGTTGGTGAGAATAGAGGCAGCTATTAAGACTAGGTCTGTGCATGTCAACATCAAAGTATGGGTGAGTATAATGTGTGTGTGTTTGTATCCATGCTAGACTTACCGTGCCGCTCTTGTTGCGCAGCTCCCCGTGGCACAGCAGGCTCTTGCACTGGTCGATGAGAGGGTCTCTCTGCCTCTCGTCGAGGTACTCCAGCTTATCAATGTAGTACTGACACTCGGACTCTCCCTTCCTCATGTTGACATCGGACAGCACTCCCTGGATGATAGTGATCTGAACACGCAGAGTGCATTGATTAGTCTCACGTGACTAAGTTGGTTACAGGAGAACATAGTTGTTTCAGGCTATGTTAACATGCAGGGTGTGTGTGTCTGTGAACGTACAGCTGTCTCCAGACTGGCCGTGTCCGGGTGCTCTGGTGGCGTGTGCCTGAGGATCTCTCGGAGCAGCAGGGGGTACTTGAACAGGCGCGAGCGCGGGATGTCCAGGAAGCTCCAGAGGTCCAGCTTCCGGCTGAACGGGGACTCCAGGCAGCGCTGCAGAAAGTCCTGCACCCGGGGGTCCTGCTTCTTCTGGTCCAGCAGGGCCTTGGCGGCCAGCTGGTTACTGCAGTAGTCTCTGTAAGCGTTCAGCCCGGGCAACTACAGGGGAGGAGGGAGACCCAGCATTAACACTGGCCGTTCAGCATAGGAAGCCGACAGGCTGAATGGGAGTCGGTTAAAAATAAATCAGGAAAGAGGCTGCAATATTCATTATACCATAATCCGATATGAGCTCGTTAGAAAGCAGTATTTAGAAAGGATCGGAGCTGTGACCAAACGGGTCATTGGGGTTAAACGGTGATGTCGGTGATGTGTCGGCTACTCACCCAGCCGACCACGATCCGCCCAATCTGTCCCACGGTGCCGTTGGGGCCGGTGGCTTTGGCCAGCTGGGCCAGCAGGTCCTCGTGCAGCGGGATGTAGGCGTCCAGATCCCCGAAGATGTGAGCCAGCTCCTCCTCTGACATGATGGACAGCTTGAGCATGGGGTCGTGGTACGCCTGTGGACGGAGACGGAGACCAGTTTACTTCCTGGGAGACAGACGGAGAGCGAGCGGGGGAGGCTAAGTATAGCGCGGTGGAGACGTGGCGATGGACACAACCATCATTCCTGGATTTTAATAGCCAACGGGTTGTCTATGTTCTAGGGCTGCCAGCCTCTAATTTATCATATTTGCTTGAGACATACTCCCTTGGTCTCAGGGTTTAGAGAGCTACTGACCTTGCGTGCGAGCTGGAGGTCTTCGATTAGATCTTGCTCTCCGCGAGACAGCTCAAATATGGCCTGAAAACGAGACAGGGCAGAAGGAAAAAAACATTACGTGAAACAGGATCTCATTACATTCCGTACCCATCAAGCCACAGAGATGTTAATGCCAAATCACTGATTGTGGCCCCTCTGCTTTCTCCCTCCCTCCTCTTGGCCCGCTGTCTCTGGCATGGGAACTGTGTGCTGTTTGTGACAGTAGGCTGTAATGTCTGACAGGCAGGGGTGGGGGGTGACGGGGGGGTTGAAGCAGGGAAGACGTCGAGGCCCTTCGGTCTACGTTCGCTCACGCTGTCTGGTAGAAAACCTGCTCGCCTTTTAACCCCACTTAGCTCAGTCAGCCTGAATACTGTGGGGACGTGCCAAACAAACAGTGTCTGGAGGGTTGACTTTGAATAGGGAGAGAGAGTCACAAATTGAGTGAGAGGGAGACAGAGGGGCATGAGTCAGAGGGCTGGGGAGCAGGAAATCCTCCATTGCCCTCGGGGTTTAATAACACTACAAAAGCCAGGTTGACATACCCCCTGTCTGGGTTTTCCACCCGGGAGCACATGCAGTCATCTACATTACGCGGGTTTCATTTTTTTTTTTTTCTCTTTCTTGTCTGTTTTCAGTTCCAGACACAACAGTCTGCCTCGGTCTCACGCCACCCAAACCAGATGGCAACAAGCTTTGGGAATAGGCCCCGTCCTCACCTCCTGCCTCTTGATCTCTTTGGTGGAGAAGGTTCCCTTCTGGTGGACGTCCAGGGTCTCCGACCACAGTGTGCTGTTCCTCCTCTTGGGTGGCGTGGGAGCAGCCGCCTTGCTGCAGGGTTTCTGGGGCACGCCCGGCGACTTGCCATCGCCCCGGAAGGAGATGGACTGCGGAGCAGAGAAACGGGAAGCGCCGGCGTTAAACCAAGGCACGTCGAAGAGCGCACTTCTGTTTCTCAGTCAGCAAGGAGACCTTAACATGGTTTGTTCTGATTGTGAGAAATTTGCAGGGAACAGTGGGAAAGCATCCCCTGGCGATCCCTGACCTACACACCGGCCAGCCGGCAGGGTAACTGACTCACCTGGATAGTCTGGCCGAAGCGCCGGACGGCCCCATTCTTCACAGGAGAAATTAGGTTGGCTAGCGACGTCACCCTGCCGAGAGGACGGACACGCTTGGTGCTGGGTTCCTGGAACAACGGAGGAAGAAAGAAAAGAAGAAACAGTTTACACAACCGCAGGCAATCCAAAGCAATCTGTGCTATAATCTACTTAACTAACACCCGGGTCAGATAGCCATGAAACAGAGCGATGCCGACGGGATCTCCAGAGAGCAGAGGAAAATCCTTGTGACTAACATCACATGGACCTCATTACAAAGTCAACCCATAAATCTATCGGCGGCTCCCCTTCCAACACTGGTGGAGGAGAGGGGAGTAGCGGAGTAGCTGGAGGTCAGGCGATGTAACAGACATGCAGACTGGCTGACTGGAGGATGCAGCCCCCCAACCCCCCCAAGCAGCTGTTGACTCTATCATATGAAGAGCACAAAGACCCCTCTCTGACTAAAAGGCTGGGGAAGGGACCTGGAGGCATGCCAGGAATGCACAGGACTCCACTCTCAGCTGTCTCTCTCTCACACACACACACACACACACACACACACACACACACACACACACACAACAGCAAAGTCCCCTTTCAGAGTGGGGCTGCCTCGTCACTCAAGTCAGTGGGACTACCGTGTGTGTGTGTGTGTGTGTGCACAACTATAGCTTGGAGTGAAACTGATGAGGCAGCACAGAGCCAGAACCGACCACCAGCTAAAGAAATGTCTTGCAAACGAGCAGGGGTATCTCCTCGCAAAAGGACACGGAGCGTTTATGACGGCGAGTCAAGACAGGTCATGAAGCCTTCGCGTGAGAGCTGCACCACACCTGGACCAGGTGACCCTCCCCCCTCACCTCCCCACCCCTCTCTGACTATGCCCTGAGGCCGAGAACGGGAGTGAGACACCCTCCAAAATGTCTGGGCACGCTGCCAACGCAAACATGCACTAGAAATTACAGCTCTGCAGATCTGAGGAAATGATTTTATAACACATTAGTTCTTAAAACAAAAAAAAAACACAGGCAGAGACAGCCACAACCATAATTATCATCGTTCAAAGCATGTTTTTGAGAAGGGGGACAGGTTGTAAAACAAATGTGTAGGCACGCAGCCTTTCCTGAAGCTACCATTTTTTTCCATCCAACTTAAGGCCAAATAGGATTTTACGTTGGCTCAGCAAAACTGAGAAACAGAGCGGCCATTCAGACTCCTGTCCCGGGAGCAGACACAGCTGGGAAACAGGTCCATTAAATTCAGTCTGGTGTGTCAGCCCAGACCAGCCACTGTGGCTGAGCTAAGGTCACGCTTCACTTGGGGGCCGGCAACCGTAATCGCTAGACAGAAAAAATAACAACTCAGGAACTTCTCTGGCCCTGTTCTTACAGAGCGAATAAACGGAGAGACAGAGCACAATCAATAGCGTAGCCAGAGAGGGGTCCCACACGGTGGGTCTGTGTCCTGATTTCAACCTGACAGAGAGGGCCAGGGCAGACACGCCGTGCACTACCCAACGGGGTTTAGAATACGCAAACAATGGGGGGATAAAAAAAGGTTACGTTTGCTTTAGAAGTCCGGGGGTGGGGCTGGAAATGTCAACATTGGAAACGTGTGTTACTCATTGTGCTTTTCCTGTCCACCAGGGACCTGCTCTGGAATAACAAAGGACCAGTGGTGCAGCCTTTTGTCCACCCACCCAGGGTGATGTCGGCTGGAAAGTGCAACACTGCAGACAGATAAGTTCTATTCCTGGCCGTTTGTCCAGGGAACTCCCTGATCATAGACACCGATGTGGGATAGCCATTGCCTGTGGAATAACCACAGTACGCATTCAAAAAAAAAAAAAAGATTCCATGGGACCTGAAAGCAGGCAGAGTTAAAAAGTAACCCATGTGCTTCTCTTTATCTAAAGTGTCACAATCAATTCCCTTTTCTATAAACCAGTCACTGATACCCCCCCCCCCCACTCAACTCCACTACTGGTCCCTATTCTCTCTTTGATGTAACCCCATAGAACGTGAGTGGCTGAGCTAATCCCCACTGCTTGTTCCTACTCTGCTCTCGCTGATTACAGGCCAGAGTCAGCTGATATGGCTGTAGAGTAGAACACTGCTATCTAGCAATCGCCAATTTAAGACTGTAAAAAAATGTGGACAGTACAGAACAACACAATGGCATCAGGACTAGTGTCTGCTTTATCTGTACTCCACACGATGACACTTTTCTCTTTTGAGAGATCCCTTCCACACCTGAAACAGGGGGAAGGAAGGAGTTCCATGGACTGGAAAAGTGAGTCACAAAGGTCCTCGGCAGAGTAGGAACCAGAGCCTGGGACATAAAGACAGGCCCACCTGGCGTTTCAGCAGCCCTGTTTCCTTCAAACCGTGTCCGAGGTGGAGGAATGCTCTCAGCCTGCTGCATGAGCACTAACACCTGAAAGGACTACTTCACTCCCCTGCCCCCGGGGGTCCGTGGAAAGTCTAACCGGCATAACCTGCAATTACCATCAACTTCTTGAGTCATATTGGCCTCCATAGCCACTGGCCATGTTAGCTACTGTAAGACTGGTGAAGGGGTTTCCAGTGTTTCTCAAGTCCCCCCGGGGGGGTCAGAGAGCATTTACCTGCTCGGACAGGTTTTCACTAAACCACAGCTATAGACAAACAACAGAGAAGGGACCAATCTCCATGCACTAAAACTTCCATGAGCTCCAAGGAAAGCAGCTATTTAAGGTCAGACCATACTAGGACAAGGAGGAGGGGGGGGGGGGGGGGGTGGTTAGAGTGAGGTACAAAGTTTCTCGTAACAGGTTGTGAGACATTGAGTGTAAACACACACACACACACACACACACCCTTTTCTTTAAAAGTACTGTTAGAAGATAAGAACAGGGCTAGGCACTGATTCAGTCATGATGGGTTGGGACTCCCACGCAGACGATAAATAGAAGAAACTGAAACAAAAACATTTTCAAATTGAACACAAATCCTACTTCATCCCCCAGTCTGCTTTCCAAGCACCTCACCTCGGAGTCCTTGTTGGCCTGGTTATTGTAGTCTATCACTTGTAGAGTCCGTTTGATAGGCACCAAGCTACCCAGTTCATCGTAAGCCACCATAGCTTTCCGTACAAAAACAATGTCCACCTAATCCGGTTGGTCAGCTTTGAGTAATCCACATGAAAGCAAAAAGTTTAACAGCTTGTGAGAGAACGGAACGAGCGTCTCCCTTATTCCTTAGCGGCAGGATGGGACTTGAGAAAGTCCTCACTACTCGCTGACTTTCTGCACTTTGGTCTGTGGTGAACAGGGAGGGGGAGGGCCTATGTACTCAGCAGGGTTGGGGAGTGGCAATCCCTCTACACACCTCCCACTATCAAAGGGGGGTAGGTTGGGAGAGGGTAGCTTGACTTGGAAGTGTGTAAAGAGATCTAGTGAAGAAGAAAACTCGGAAGCATCTTAACAACATCATACTTTAAATAGTGGGGAATTTCAGTTTACTCTTCATCACTTTAACAAACTTTACAAATAAAATGTGTAATTATTATTTGAACTGTTCAAAATTGTTTTCATTACATCGCACATGTAAAAAGATTAAAAGATTTTCCCTCCTCAAAACCTATGCTGGTTCATTTATTAAAGCCCCCTTTGACACAATGGGGATAACAACCTCTTTCTATTAATGGTTAAAATTATTGATTCAAATTAATATTCTGAAATTATTACAGAAGTTCACTATGAATGATCGAAGTGAACATTTTATTAATCCTTCACATTCTGTAATGAAAAGATTAGGCCTATCTATGTGATTGTAAGTTTTAAAGAAAAGCAATTATGGACAACAAATGGAAACTAATGGGGAACTCCTCTTTGACTCTCTCTCAGTCAGGAAGGTGTGAAGTGTTGAAAGCATGGTCTCAACAAGCAACAAAGTGAGAATAGTTAACACTAGTCAGCAAGAGAAAGGGTCACAATCAATTTAAATATTCATACACCCAGGCCAGACTGAACCGAAACTTGTATATTGGGGACAGGAGAGTGTTTGGGGTAGGACACAAGTGCCACGATGTTTGCTAGAGTGACAGGTTTCAATAGTTGGGCAAAATATGATTGTTTTTCCCCCCCAAAAAAGAAAGTTGTCCACTCTGAGACCAAACTTACCTTATTTTTTTCCTTCTTGTAATGTTTATTGACATCATCCTAAACATGTTGCAGTTGAACAAGAAGGTAAAATATATCCAAATATCCAAAATGTAAGGTGTTAACAGTTAGCACTTTTGGACAAATAAACATGGCGCAAACTGGTGGTGCTATAGGTGTGACAGCGAGAATGAGAGTGAGTGTGTGTGTGTGTGTAAGCATGTTTTAGGATAATGGATGGACCATTTACAAAGACTCTTATTGACACAGGAGGTGACGGTGGAAGTGTGAAACAGGACATAGGCCACAGACACACAGTACCAGGCCTCAAGCATGTGTCTCTCTATGTGCCTTTGGGTGCGCTTGCTGCTGCGAGTCAAAGGCAAAAAAAAAACTCAGATGGGCGGGTGCCAAACTAGCTCCTTAGGGTGCACCTTTTTCGCAAGGGTTTGTTAACAGCATGTTCCAAATGATAATCTGTTACCTCTTCAGGACATCAGCCGTTCTGGCATACATCACCTAACCACACAACAAACTAAACAAACGGTACTGCCAGGTCGCACTCTCAGCCGCGGAGGGAAGCCATGGCAAACAATCAGGGACACACGTAAATACAGAGGTTAGCTGCAAGTCGGAGCTTGCAAAAACTCACTGCATGAGATGTTTTTTGTCGGTACAAAGCCTTGCACATCGAGCTTACAGGAGCGCTTGGGACACAAGCCTAACCTCCCTGTTTGGTTCAGTTTGTTTGGGGAGACCCGAGGGCTGAATCACACTTGGGGCTGCTCTTTCTGGAGTATCCGTGGGTGGCCACTGTGAACAAACCTAACGCTACATGGCTGAACCTGCCGGTCATAAACAGGCCGAGTCACTCCAAGCAGCTGTGGCAAAAGGTGACACACGCACACCAAGGCGGCAATGAGAGGCCAGTGAGTCACCTGCTGGGTCGTGGCTTTTCGCCTCTCTCTCTCTCTAACCTCCTCCGTGCCAGGGACAGACAAAGCTCAAGGGCTTTGAGTGTGCAGTTCACAGAACATACTCAATCCATCAGCATGTACAAACCACAGCAGAGTAATTACAGCTTTTGAGAAGACATCAGACCGGGAGCAATAGCCGGAGTGGGGTTAAGGCGCGTGCAGGCGCACAGAGTGCAGGCCTCTGAATCAAGTAGTCGTGGTGCCACTGCCGCCCACTAGTGGAACGTTTCAAAAATATATGGTGAGCTTTGTCTTGCTCCAGCTAGGTATCCTATGAAAGGGGTCTAGCTGGTTTATTAAAGTTAGAAGAAAAACTCAAATCCGCCAAACTTAAACTAAGAGAAACGAGGACAGGGCTCTTCCAGTGGTACCCCTTGTAAACCTGTAACAAAATAGCCAATAAAAGCAAAGATAGTATCAACCCTAAAACAGATGAACATCTCTTTGTTCCTCAGTGGTTTACTCAACTGAGATTTACTCAGCGCTGACGGCGACATCAGCCCTGGTTGCTACAAAACAGAGCTAGGTAACCAGGAACCACAGACTGGCAGTGAAATCGATCCAGGCTTTTATAGACAAAGGTCAGGGAAGATTCCGATGCGATACACTGTCTGACGGAAGCAGGCCCAAGGACATGCAAATAAAAACAAACACACACCTTAGACAAATATTGGTTAGTGTCAGGGGAAATGGAACAGTTGGAATCCTATAGTTTTAGTGTCTCAGGTGTCTAGTAGAAAAATGCCAAACCTAGTGGGGGGAGGAACAAAGAAGTTCTCATTCGACTGCATCGCCTGACTGACTGAGCCAGACATCAAGGATAAAGGTGTTCTTAAAAATAAACACAGAGGCAAACTGGACCTTTGTGTGATATGAATCAGGGAGCGTCCGTCTAAGTCTAGCCGTTGAGCCTTGTTTCTAAAATCAGACCAACTGACCTAACTGGTTACAACCTACATGTGTCAGATCCACAGTGCACCAGTGCCCCTTGTTTGGACTACCACAAAAACACAGTAGCGACAACCACAGCTCCAATCTGATTGCATTTAATAACAGGGCGAAGGGGGGCTATTTATACAAACTGATGGGGCGATTCCACGGGGCGCCGCCATAAATAGCATCGTTAACAAACAAACAAATATTTAATTGGCTCATGAGGGAGCAGATCATAAACTGTTTTTGTGTTGAAAGAAAAGAAAAATCCGACTTAAGGGAACACGTTTTAGGGAATATGCTTAATAAAGATGGTCATAGTGGTAGTTTAAGAGAAAACAGCAAAATTCTGTACATCTGTAGGTAAGAGGAGCGCTCCATGTTTGACTGATTGCGAAATCCAACCATAATAACAAACAGGTTGCTAAGGGGTATTATTCATGAGAGGATAATCCCACACAGAGTAACAGTGTCAGAGGTAGGGTGTGCTTCCAAGGCAAACACCAGAACAAATCCAGAGAGAAAAAATAACATGTCACAATCAAAAGGGTCCCGATTCTCAACTTTCAAAAACAAAAGTAATAAGTACAAAAATATCTCGACTAGATTTGGGGATAAACGGTCTAACAACCAGCAAGTAGTTGGTGTGTTTTTCCCAAACAAACATGGTCATATCTTGATGGCTTTCGGTGATAGGAGTCTCTTGACAATGTCATTGCATAAACAAATGGTTTAAAAATAGCCTATGGAAGTGCCTTAAGATTAAAATAGCTTGTGTCCATGTTGAGTTCAAAGAAGCTTCATAATTATAGAAATGTTATCTTATAAACGACGACAAGATTTCTGCACATTCCCCAGATGAAGTCCTAAGAAAGTTGTTATTGTAGAAAAAACCCAAAGCCTTAGCTCGACTGTGTGACACAAACGGGTCTACCTCTGTGTGCAGATTAAAACCAAACAGAGATCAGTATTGTACCTTGAAGTCGAAGCTGCACAGGCTGATGGCGTCAGAGTCATCCTTCTCTCTTCGCTTTCGCTTCTGTGGTCAGATGGAAAGGGACAGGATATCAGAGTGCACATGGAATACTAGCCGGCTACAGACATGTCCACATGTATTCATTATCAGACACCCCAAACATATAAAGAAGAGACAAGAAGGGTAAAGCTTTATCGCATAATCTAGAATAAAACGCACTAACACATTGAGAATGGATTTCTGCAACTGTCTGAATACCCTAGACTACTAAAACCAAAAACCTAAACAAAATCACAGCTAGTTGACCCTCGTTGGCCACGTCCCTTTGGGATGAGGAGTGACCCCGGCTGGGGGTCCCATTGAGGGCAGGAAAGAGTTAATAAGACAAACGAGTACTTTGACGCCTGCATGGGGACACTCTCAGGGAGGTGACAACAGCAGTCTGGCCTGTAAGTGGAGGGGAGGGGGGGCTGTAAAGGCTGGCACCCTCAAACCCCTGTCATTACTGTCTGTTAAGAGGCCACCAAGACCTTTTCACATCACCACTGGGTGTTCGGGATGTTCAGCCCTGACTGACCACCAACAGGCATAATGGACTTGTTTGCCTGTTTGTTCTGTAGGGTGAAAGGGGCCAGGGTAGAGCAGCGCATTTCCTCCACGGAGCTTAACTTCTTGCTTTTCCCGCAGGGCTTAAGCAACTTGCATGAAGTGGTAAACATGGGTGGGCTACACGGCTGCATAAGATTTAGATTAAAGAATGGGAAGACTATTTACCTCGGAAGAAACAAAGGATTATCAAAACATATATTTAGACCTACAGTTGAATTGTTTAAGACATAATTTTACGCATAAATACACAACAATAACGTAGTGGTAAAACTTCCCTCTAAACTATTTCAAGGTAACAAGTAGGATGGAACATTAAGTTAACGATGAGACAAAAATAAATCCACGCTATTATCAACAACATTTGAGACAAGTTGCCGGTTCAAGACGGCCTTGATTGCTGTTGAAAACAGGATTATATGAAAGAATAAAGGATTTGAGTTTGACCAAAAAACAGTGCATTACAACAAAAAGATTTGCAATTTGCTAACAGGTATTTGTAAGCATAAATTGTGCAACTGCCTAAAAGAACCCACAATAGCAACTTGAGTGTGGAGTAGGGTGGGTCCAGTTAAAAAAACTGTGTGAACAGCGACTCTTCACTCCCTATAGGTTGCAGAAACTTAAACAGACGTTGACAAACTTGTTTTTCAGGGACACTGAGCACACTACAAAGCATGGGGACTCAGCTAAAATTCCAACAACCAGGCGTTCACAAACAACCGGACTGACTGATGAAGCACTAGACACTCTACACAAGTTTCGACACTCTCAGACACATAGTCTTGTATGAGCGAGGTTGCTGACAGAGTCTCTTCTGCCTGCTGCCCCCGCAAATTACCAGTTCAAATTACCATGACATCATAGGCTCAAGGTTTCAACAAACTTCGTTTTATTCAGTCTTTTCAAGTATAAATACAGCTACCTGCATAACCAAATGCAATTACTATGTCTATCATAATGTCTATCATATTCTGATATACATGAATACTATGAACAGCCTAAGTCTAATGTGAGGTTAGTTTCTCTATAGGGGTGCGTGGGTGGCATGAGTAACGCTAGCCTGTCCTTGCTGTCTCGTCCATGTGCCCCCATCAAAAACAGACACACAGCAATGATACAATGAGTCTGCCTTCTAACAGAAAGTGCGTTTGTCGTTTTCAATTAACAGTACAAAGGCGATGAAAAGAAACAGAAAGAAAGCGGGGTGAGACTATTAGGCTGTTGATATAGAGGCGCCTGTCTACATTAAGTTGGAACGTACACATGATAAGAGACACACCTTGTGCACAGAACACCATGTTATCCGACAAAAGTTGGAATGTGGCAATCGTGAAAAAGGCAGTTCTGTCACTGACGCAAGTGGCAGCCGAAACATATCTGCCAAGATAGGAAATATGTACTACCATTAATTACCTTCACCTTACTCTTGACAGTGGTTTGATTTGATCGGCGGCCACGTCGGCAATGAAAAGGAAACCCTAGTCCCGTTCTCACCGTAACAGAAGCCACAAGGCCTCACTAATGTCTGCTGATAGAATGCGCCCAACACAAGCAGAAGGCTTCAGCCTCCAATTCCAAACACACCCCACCCATCCCATCTGTTACTGCACCAGCCGCTAAAAAAGCTACAATCTTAAACACATCAAAGCCTCAATGCTGGATTGCAGGAGGTTGAGATAAGAGGGTAGAGGGGAGTCAAACGGAGAAGAACAGAGAACATCCAAGTTGAATTTTACAGGTTTGCTCTTTTTGTAGATTTACTGCGGTGAGCTAATAGTTGAGGAGTATTTTGGAGGGTGAGGGTAACGAGGCCCATGTGTGGAGGATGAGCTAAGTGTGCCAGTTGAAGAAATGAAAGGAATCAAAGGCAGCGGCTGGCATGAGATGAAGTGACCCTGGCCTTCCATTTCTCCCTCTCAAGTCCTCCTTTTCACTTCTCCTCCTCCTCTGTCCTTCAGATGAGCGATGGATAGGGTTTCAGTCGGTCATAAAGGCCGGAATGCTCGTGGTCCTGCCGTTCCGTTGCCTCTCTAATCTCCCCTCTCGTCTCTGCTTCAAATCCGCCCATCTCATATCGGCAGACTGTAAACGGAAGACTAGGCCAATCTAATAGGAACGACAAGCATGTTCAGGCTATTATGTTGGAAGTAATCAAATACAAGAGAACAGGTTTCCTCCTCTTGATGAAAAGCTTGGTCTTTTGCCAATTGCAAGAATCAGAAATGAATGTCTTTCATATTCAGCCATGTGGAATAGAATGGGATTGGCAGCTGATATTGGCTCAGTTCATAATTGTGCCAGTGTTACATAAGGAAAGCTGGCATGAAGAACATATGACTTCTCTCAATAAATAACGATCAAACAGGTTGGCTTTAAGCAGTAATTTGCCTTAGAAGTCTTTAAAAAGAGAAACGTTATCTAATAGGGGAAGGAGGGGAAGAACGAGAAATAAGAAAAACTCACTGGTGGGGTTAAATGCCACGTTGACCTTCTGTTTGCTTTACAACATCACAATCAGCATAGTCAGTACTTAGACGACTCAATTTTAAATCTTGCTCTAAAGCTTCAAATTAAAGCAGACAGGGACGGATTTGAGTATAGTAGGAAAGCCACATGACATAGAGGGGAAGCATGAAGATATGGAAATCTACCTTAAAAATGCACCACTTTGGAGAGATTAGAATGTGTTTGACTTGTTTCAGACTTTCAAAAACAGCAGGAAGAAAGTAAAGCGCACAGAGATAGAACATGCCGGCCCCTGTTTCCTCTAAATGAATGTCCTTACCAGGCTGAAGTCCCATGGGGTTCCAGGGGTGAGGAAGGTGAAGGAGCTTCCCCTTCGTAGTGAACGCCTGAAAGACAGCACACGACAATAATCGAACACCGCAACACAAACCTAGCATGGATACTGACTGTGCCTTCAACACATTCGTGTGACTACATAAACAGACCAACCATGCAAATTACCCCATCAAACACATCTAGTCACCAGGGGAAATCCCAGGGTCAATGTGACGCCTCACCTCACCACTCATAGTAGTGCCAACTTTACCGCTCGGTCAACCCACCCACCATTCCATCTGTGCCAATTCATCCCTTACCATTCCGTTGTTTGGGATGGATACGTACCACATCCTCAGCCACACTGCTGTCGTCTCCACTGCATTCTCCGGAGGCTAACCAACAGGTAGACCCCCCAGTGTCCCAATAGTATGTGTCTGAAACCAGAGGGTCTCCACATCCCCCCCCCCCACACACACAATACCTTGTAACCCTCTGTGTGTGTAGTGCAGTAAGGACAGTGCCCCTTGAAGGAGGAGCATCATAAAACCCACTTCCATTCCAACATCAACTGCCCAGATCGATCAGCCAAGGCTCTCTGAAAGGATGGCTTATTTTATCTTCCTTAGGTAAGATTCAATGATAGCCTGTGATGTCACTGTCACATGAATATCACCCATTCACTCTCCTTTACTTCTTAGATAATCCCATTCTGCGATTGTCTTGACAGGCTCAATTGTGTACATGTTTAAGATTAAACCTCACTGAAGATACATAGCCAGAGAAGTCAAGAGACCCAATCATTGATCGCGACCGATTTCACAGCTAACAGCTTCTTCGGGTCAGTCGACAAGCCTTAGACTGTCAACAACAAGAATAAGGTTTGATTTGACCAGATGCTATTAAATACAACAGGAGAACCCAGCAGAAGGACAAGGTGTAACAAGATCCTATTGCTTAATACCTGTGTTTCATGTAGCCTTAATCAAACTGCATAACTCCAAACTTAAATCTTTAACAGTCGAGTGCTTAAATAAAGACTGAGGTTGAAAATGGAAGAATCCCAAGAATCCTCATGACCCTCAAAACCACATGTTCCTTATGTGTGTTCCTAGTGGCACACCTAATGCCAAAGTCATTCCTATCATTCTGCTGGCTTACTTGTTACAGGTGGCACATGTCCAGTGACACAGAACACTTGTCCATTTAGCCATGTACGGCATTAGAAGCAGCTGTGGAGTCACTCCACCACCTTCCTTGTGGGCCGACTTCGAGCTAAGGCAGAGAGGGACTGAACAACAGGACTAGATGTGCCTCAAGGAGACAGTGGAGCTCAGAAAGCAGTTGAAAACAAAGCGTGTTGTGAGATATGCTATCATGTGTGAAGAACGGGCCTATCATAGTGAGAGAGGGAGAAGCAGAAAGTCTCTCAGCGTGTTCAGAAGTGTAGATCTGAGTAATCTGCGGAAAAGGTCACATGAAACTGTTGGAAGTAAAAGCCAATGGACCAGTCCATCCATTCGTAACACTGAAACACAGAGATGAACAAAAGTGGAGCTGCTCCTTGACAAAACTTGTCATAGAAAGATTAGCTATCATGATTCAAGTATCACACAAGGTCATCATGTCTTGTATGATATGTAGATGGTTAACATTGACCCTCAACACATGTAGAAAAAGGAGACAATGATTAGGGCTTACTGAATCCTATCAGAAGTTGAGAGCAGCAAATTTCAGCAAAAAAAATAATAATACAAAACAACATTGAATTAGCTTTTAACTAGAGAATATTTAATATGAGTATGTCATTACATATTCAGCAGCCTGAAAGTGTGGTAAATTGTCAGAACTATCTGAAGGTTCCCAAGATGAGAATAACAGAAATGATGTGTTCTTCGCCGGCGATGATGCTCTCTGTGCTATGGGAACCAACCGGTGTGCGTGTGTGTGCTGCCCCAACAGCATTCTCTGACTAAATGGTCAAGTCTGCGCAATGTACAGGGTTTCCAAGGAAGACCAAACAATCACACCGACTGTTGCAGTGTCCGAAGAATGGCATGCATGAGCCTTGGGCAAAGGAAGAAGCTAGGCAGGGCCACCCGGCACTAACCTGTCCTTTTAACAGTAACTTCAGTAGCTCAACGGAGGCAGAGCAGGCCTTTTTCTCACACCGGAGATGGGGAGGCATGCACGGAATGAGGTTTAGGCACTAGTGAAGGCATGCACACAACATAACAGTAGAGTACATGACCACACCTCTCTAACTTGCTGTCCTGAAATAGCCAACCCTACACAACAGCTTTAAAGGGCTGTGGGTGGCCCTCAAAATCATTGGTGACTTTACCTGACCTGGCTGGCTCCTAGTGGCTAGTAGAAACATATGTGCTATTCTTCAGTTGTAGAATTGTCAATTTTCACTCTTAGTTTCTTTCTATCTGTCTGTGTGAGTAAAAATCCAAAAATACACAAAACTGTAACAAGGGAAGGGCCAAGGAGCAGCATGTTCTACACATTTAACACAGAGCCCTCACCTCCTTAATCATTAACACATGCACACACAAACATGCACACAAAAAAGGGCCTTTGTCTCAAGGGTCTATGATAGTAAAAGTGTCACGTGTCACAGTAAAGGTCCTGACAGTAGCACAATGCGACAATAGCACAGGTGACAATAGCAAAATGCCAACAGGTTTTTAAATAGCAAACAACATTAGTTGGGTCTAGACTCTAGAGAGCCAAATCAATTTTGTTAGCCTATAGGCTGGCATGGTGGTACTGGCAAATCATTGTAAATCATAAGTCAAACAAAGTAAATCATAAAAACATTGTTATATGTTATTGTAAAAAGTAAAACAACAATCCCAGAAAACCAATACGTTGATATTGCTCATTGGTCAGTGGGGTAGCACTAAATAAACATTATTAAAAATGACCCAAGCTTAGATACCAGCCCTTCAAAGGTATTATGTTTATTATTAATAAAAATATTGTGCAAAGGACACTAGGCTAAGCAAACTCGGGTCCCGAGTAGTCAAATCTCTCCAAATATCAGGTCAGCTGATATCTATGCATGGGGGAACCAATTGTCAGAGCAAAAACCTTCGGGCAAATGTAACACATGTCAATGCCACAGTACATGTTCTTTATGCTTTTCTGCTACATTTCGATTCGATCAAAAACGTTCTGGAATTCAGTCTATTCTTATATCTGGCCAATAAAAATGTTTGGTCAGTCACCTAAAATTTAACGCCAAAATGTAACATAGTTCTCAATATCACATCATGTTGCAGGTTAAAAAGTCACCTCCAGGAAAACGGCCCATGGCCGATGATAAGGGTCAACCAAAAATAATTATCAAAGTAAGTCTACACCTGCTTATTGGAATAAAAATGAGAAATGCATTCAATATAGCTTGAGATTTTGAATTTCAGTCCACAAAATTGTGAGGTCTGAAAAATATTGTTCCACAGTTTGAGACATAACATGCTAACAATATTAAAATGAGGTTTTACTTGTCCATATTCAGCAGGCTTCAAAGTAATAACATTTTGTGATGGCTATCCTTTTCGTCTAAAAGTAAAAACATGTTTAAGGTGTAATCAAACCCCAGACATAGATCTAGTTGGCAGTTTACATGGAACATCATATAGTAAGCAGAGCTAAGATTTGACACCCACTCCTACTTTAATCTAATACCATCAAATACATTCTTGAGTCAGAGTACATTTACTTAAAACCAGGACCTAAATCGACTTTGATAATACTACATAACGAATCTGTATCGCCACCCTGTGGTGACTTAACAACAAAGCAAGACGTAGTAGTGTGAGATGCATCGTGCTGTGTTCAGGAAACGACAATGGAAGAATAGAGGCTTACTAGCTTTATGACACATGTACAAGTACGTAAAACAAGTAACCCTGGCCATGTGACTATATCGCTTTTAACAGTTTTACAGAGTTTTTGTTGTGTAGCAAATGTTAGCTATGCACTGTTTTTGAAGTGCGATCAAAAATTGCTTGGTAATTTAGCTAGCTCATAATTTACCTATATTTACCAGTAATTTCCCCTCCGCCAATAATTGGATCAATTACCCAGTGCTTTTGACATGTTTGCACCCTACTTTGCCTCACCTTTTTGTACAATTATTGCTCTCGGGGGAGCCTTCATCAGTGGAGAACTTCCTCTTGAAGTTCCTCGAGCTTGTCTTTCTTTCCAGTTTTTCATTGTTAAGCTCTGCAACCGAAGTAGTAGGCTGTTCCTTGTGAGTTTCCATTATTGGAAATTGAAATCCAACAACAAATGTAAGCGTTGCAATAAACCGTTTTGTATATTAGAAACAAAATTAACTGGCGTCATCTAAATGGCATTGATCGGGTCAGGTTATAATAATGGGAGTGTACTAGCCAATGTTTGAATATGGCGGAAATCCAAATAACAACCAATAAGGAAAGACTAGAGGCATGCGTTGCTAGGATATCCGATAAAGTGGGATGGCCACCCATGAACAAAGAAGGTTTTCAGGGCGGGGCCAACACTACCAGATATCAGTGAGTGACAAATGTGCCTTTTTAGCAACGGTCGGTCACATGGCTTGCAAGTTGCAACAGTTACTAGACTTGACTCGTGTGATCAAGTATTTCAAGCACACAAACTTACACACAGCACTTATTAATCATAATTTTTTTATTTATTTTTTAGATAGGCCCATTGGGGCTATACAGAGCTGCCTCATGATATGTTCCAGTAGGGCACCTTCCCATAACGGAATTCACCTTTTCCGGGTGCTGTCAATGTGGCTGACTTGTCCATAAGAGCAGAAAGGGTAAGGGGCTCCGAGGGGTCACGACTTCTTCCTTCACATAATCTGATTTTATTCAGTATATCGTCTAGGCCAAAAACCTGCCCAGCAACACACAAACACACAAGAGCACATCATCACACATGGTAATATCTTCAGTTTGAATAGGTACTATGTGTAATCATCATCCTAATTAAAATAATGTGTAGTGTTGTACCCTCTCTGATCTCTTGGTCTGGTATGAAATTGTTAGAAGAAAACGTTTTGCTTACACTAGACAGCATCATGTGTTCCAACCTGTTGGTCAACCATCCAGAAAAAAAGATACATAAATAACAAACACTAGAAGGCACTCAAGTAAAATAGAAGACATGTTATTCTCAGTATTAGTGTCCAAGCCTATGAACAGAATTACTAGCACACGCCTGTTCTTGTTGCTCGGCTCTCCTTGAGCCTGACTTGGGTTTTTGGGTTTGGTACAGCGTTTCAAACCTTTTGTTTTAGTGCTTTGACAGCCATGCATTTGCTCCTGTATTTGGAACAACATAGAAAATAAGCAGATTAGTTTCAAATTGAAACACATTGCTTTGAATGTGGTCTAATGTAATGCAGAATTTTAAATAGGACTTTGCTTTTTAATCATTTACTGTTTGTTAATCTAAGGCTTTTACAAACCATGCCTTTCTCAGCACATTCTCTGCAAGGTACTTTGCAGGGCTCTCGCCACCATTTAGCTTGCTGAGGTCGGGTAGTGGGTTGTTCGCCATGAGTAGTGCTGTCTTGTCCACATTCATCTCTGAGGCCTTGAACATGAGAGTCACGCGATTCATGTGACGCTGAGTCTTCCCGTTGCATTGCACATTCAACAACTTCTGAACATCCATTCTATCGTTGAACGCCTGAGAGAGAATTTTAAAGATCACAACAGTAGTTTGTAATTGAAACAGTTTGATTGTACTGACATGGTTATGTAGCTCACACATACATTCACAAATTCCTCCCCACTTGGCTCCATCTGAGCAAGTCTGGATGCTGATTCCTCCCGCAGAATCCTCCAGATTTCTTTAGAGTCCAGGACTGGTCCAAGGTAAATATATTTGGCACCGTCAAATCGTTTTTCAAGTTAAGCTTTTTTCTCAGTTCACATAGTTTATTTTTCATACACAACCAGTGGACCCAGTGCAGTAACCAAATAATCTTAAGGAGGAGCAGCTGCCGTAGGTTTATCCCTCAACTTACCTTTAGCTTTCTGATAGATATCACAAGCCTTAGGGGTAAAGGACTCATCCTTGGTTGAAGACCTACAAAAAAACATCTGCAATTTTAAAATGCAATTGTGAAGAATTACTATCCCAAACGTCTCACACCACCACACACTGGCACACGCTAATATGTTACTTACTTTTTAGGCATTTTGATAGTGAATCCTCACATTATGATTTGAATGTTGACATTGTGGAATGTTTGACGAAAATAACAGAAAAACACATTCTAAAGCATGTTGCATAGTTTGCTATGATGTCACAGTTTAAAAGCAGACCTAATTAATGATCATTTATTTTTTGTATTATTTATTTTATTCCAATTGGGTTAACAAACTGGGACCAGGTATCTTTTCCAGCAGCGCTCTGTTTGAAGGCAGAAACCCCCCCAACCCACCCCACCCACCCAATAAATGTGTGTTTACAGCACAATGTTTAGAATACATTCAGAATATATACAGTCAACAGCAACAAACAAACTGCTCTTATTTCAACTCCTGTGTATTTATCCGACACAGAAAAACAAAAAGGCTGATTGAACCAAGTTCTGTTTTCTGTTTGAGGCTTTCAAGGTTGATATAGTCCTGTAATGGTTTCCTATGACTTCTGGATTTGTGATTTAAAAATTATGTAAGGTTAAAAGGTAACTTGCCCAGCAATGCTCTGTAAAGAAAAATTAGACAATGTTTTTCTCTCCCATCACTTAAGAGACGACATCTTAGTTTTGTATACAGTGTACAACGATGAGTTCTATACATCCTTTTACAAAATACAATATGTTTCATGTCCATTCTTTATATACATAGATTATTTTAGGTTGAAGAAAACAGAATTATTTTTGAACAAGTCTTTGCCCAAAATAAACAGTTTGGACTTAAAATCAGATTGCATTCTTTAGGGACTGTATCAAAAACAAGTATTTGTTTCAATTTAACAGTGATTCACCGCCACAAAGATAGTATATATATATAGCCCATATATAGTCCATGTGAGAGGATCTGTATTCACTTTCAAGGCATGCTTCACTCCATGATAAGAGTCAATGATTTATCTCAGTAACCTCAGGTAGCTTGTTGAAGTTATATACAAGTTATATATACAATATAATATAATGATATCAAAGTGAATGGGTGTGATTAGGTAGCACATAGTGACTAGAGCACAGAACAGAAAGGATAAGTATCCTTGTGTATATCATCAGAATGGTATTTTGGAAAATGTTTGTTCATTACTTGAAGAATTAGCTCATTACTAGAAATTAGAAATCTATTGAAGCCAACTATGCTAAGATTTGTGCTGCTATCTTTCTCATTTAGTGGCTAAATGCTTGTTTAGATGGTGGTTTCTGTGTTGTCTTTTATCTTTGACAGTCTTGTGTTCAGTTCCAAAAGAAGGATTATTAGATTTAGTATGGTATATATAATTTGCAAAAGATAAACAAAACATTGAAAATTGCATAGTGCAACATATGTATCTAGAATAGTCATGAAAGACATAGACAGAGACCACACAGAGGTGTGAAGTTTGTCAGGTAAAAAAAGTCTGAAATTCAGGAAGAATTTTAATTCGGCTTGATCCAACATTGTAGGGTAACAAAGTGATCCAATTGCAATTATGCCAGGTGGTTCACTTTCAGACATTGCTGCATTGACCCCCAGTTTTATAACCGATTTCAAATGGTGCTAGAAGGCGGCAGGGGCTCTAAACACCAGAGGAAATCAGTCATCTGTTATTGGGGTGAAAGAGAATGAAAGAGGTACGGAAGAGGGCCACCATGATAGTCTGTATCTTTCACATGGAATCAGCGTTGTTCCCCTATACCCAAGAACACTGATTTCAAATGGTGCTAGACACTGGAAACACACATCTAAACCACCATGTGAAACCAGCTTCCGGGGGAAGACATCGAGTGCTGGAGTCCTAATAGACAGACAATGTGGGAACTAAACACATAATAATAATAATAATAATAATAATAATAATGATAATGTGTATGTCTATGTGTTAGCCCTGCGATGGACTGGCGATCTGTCCAGGGTGTACCCTGCCTCTCGCCCGAAGTCAGCTGGGATAGGCTTCAGCACCCCCGTGACCCTGCATAGGATAAGCGGTTCTGATAATGGATGGATGGATGGATAACGATAATGATAATAATAATAACAAATTAATTTGATACATTTTTGTGCTTTTCTCAGGATTCACACACAGCACCTCACAAATTGGTTGCCACATGTATCATCCAGGAATTTCGATGACTTGCTATGTGTGAATCTGACCAGCAAAAATCACTGTTCTCATATAAAGGGATTGTCATGGAGGCTAAACCACAGGAACAGCTGACATGCCAAAATATTCTCTATCCAGCTCTCTGAATACACTAAATGTAAAGCGCATATTTTTTACAGTCCCTTTAGTTTTGCCTAAAGAGGCATAATACATTTCAGTCACACATTAATTACCATCAGATTAGTTCTGAGGACAAATATTTAGTCATAGAGCTTTTGCATGTAAGCTCCTATTCAATAATAAACACTGTGGTAACTTACCCCAACCAAATTCAGTCCTTTATAGAGCACTCCTCAGTTGTGGACCCTGGGAAAAGCACACAGAAGTACCACATGACAACAGTTCAGAGGGTGTATGTGTGCCTGTTTATAGAAAACACTACCCTCTCAGACATGAAACAATTGAACAGCTTTACTGGACTTTTGACTGAAGCTGCTAACAGAGGGTTTATTGTATTTCCCCTCCTGAACCTGTCCTGCAGGTATCTATGGACACAAGGCCAGGACAGGTAGTGGGCACATCATGCTTTCCATGTGACGAAGGGACACACCCCTTTATAATCTATATCCTACCTACCTCTGCTTGAATAGATGACAGGTACAGTTATCCTTAATAATAAACAGTGTTAAATACGTACGCACACAGACACACACACTTAACAAACACACACCTTTTCATAGTGTGTGACATCTTTGTGCTTATGTAACCGTTTCAGCTGGAGATGTGTGTCTGACCAGATATGTGTGTCTAAGTGTGTTGCGTGGTGTCCAGTGTTGGAATTTAAAGAACACAAAGACCTCTGTGCTAGTATTGTGTTTGTGGGAACCGGTCTGCAGGCTTACGTAACTCAAGGCTGTGCCATGGCAACGAAGCTAAATAACGCATGGTCCCAGTGTTTATTTCCCTCACAGGTGTGTACATGCTGGGTGCCAGACTATTGAACCAACCACAATTACTCCACAACACAGTGCATATAAGCAATTATTAATATCAGATCAACATGTTACTGATGTAACATGTAAATGTGAACTAATCCTAATAATGCTTTCAACATCACAGATGAAAAAAGTAGATTTTGAAGATATACAAGGCAAGCATTGAAAGGTACTTTGAATTTACAAAAATATAATCTTTGCAAACAACAGGCAGTACATGTGTGTAATTGTACACAAGGGGGCAGTAGGACTACATAATTTAAGTCAATTTAACTAAAACAACTAAACAACACTCACCTACCAATCTCTCTGCCAGTCACCTCGTAGCCAACCGTACACAACAGCAGAGATGAGACGAAACAGATCGAAAAAAGGATGAATGAAGAAGTACACATTGAGGTCTCTGTCTCTATTTTGCTCTCTCCCCCCCTCCTCTCTCTCTCTCTCTCTCTCTCTCTCTCTCTCTCTCTCTCTCTCTCTCTCTCTCTCTCTCACTCTCTGTAGTTCTATCACTCTCTCTTCCACGTGTGAAAGGGTCCCTTGTGAAGGTAAAGCAATGTTGTTGTCAGTCCTCCGTCACCATGCTTCCTGCTCTATTTTATCCCAGGAAGTGACACGCAGGGACAGAGACTCCCACACAACGCTGCCATGAATGGCAGGCCCCGGCTGCCATGGGTGATGGTGATGTCATCCTTCCTGCTGCTCTTCCATCCACACTGCTAGGGTTTGAGCAAGCGAAAGAGAGACAGAAACAAGACAATGGTGGAAAATGGAGAGTGTTTTTGTTTGTTTGATAAAGATAATAACATATGGCATTCTCTATTTACACAGCATCACCGTATAATCCCCAGAGAGCTTCTTCATAACTCAGCTAGATGAAATGGAGGCTCAAGGGGGTCTGCTAGCTTCTAATCAAATACTTCACACATTCTCCAAAACTTCTTATTATGCCAGTGTCTCTAATGACCGGACTTGTCTGGACAAGTGTGACTGGTACTACAAAAATCTAGCGTAAATAGGTAGAGCATGCCAATTCATGTGCCAAGACCAAGTGCTTACTGTTTTAGAAACTGGAATTTTTGTAATCACATGTGGCAAATGGCAAAACAAAATGTATGCCCGTAAGGACGAGATTAGACATAGCAGTGTAAGGGGGGGTCTGTGTATGTATGTGTTTTGAATTGGGTGTTGGCGGTGATGGACTTGAAGCCCTCAGCAAAAGACAGGAACCATTGCTCTCACCTGGTAACAAGGCTGTTCCTGTCATAATTTGGCAACAAGGTTAGCCCCCGGCCACAAGTGCCATAGCTTGCCTATTTGAGAGAGAAAAAGACTATGCACTGGCATGATCTATACTTGACGTGTGCGCAGTTTTGAGTATGTTTTACGTGTGTGTTTGTTTAAGTCTGTTTTTGGAGGAGATGATCAGTCATCAGTGCACCTGCTTAAAATCACAACCTATGAATGTGTTTAGAAGGGGTAAAATACTACTGTCCTCTGAATACCGTACTCTGGATGAAATATACTTCTAAGATGTACCAAACCAGTGAATTATCTAAAGCTGCTTTGCAGCGCCAATTACTTTCCCTGTACACCAAATTTAAATGGGAAGCCAAGTAAGACCTTTAGTGATACATATCTAAAGAGTAAGTTGCTTTGGTTGGCTGGCCTGTGTACATTGTACTGTTCCGGGAACCAAACTAAGGAATCCTCTGCTGAAGTAAAGATCCTTAAATGATGTTAATATGGCCCTATGGTGAGTTCACTGGTTCCTTTATTGACACATTATGAACAGGAGGCCTTTGAAGAAAGCTGGGCAATGAAAGCATGCATAGTTGTTCATGAGTCTGTGTGCATTTAAGTGTGTGTGTGTGTGTGTGTGTGTGTGTGTGTGTGTGTGTGTGTGTGTGTGTGTGTGTGTGTGTGTGTAAGACAGCGAGAGAAAGAGAGAGAAAGAGGTGTCATGTCATTGACTCAAATAATACAGTTAAAAAAAAAAACTAAAACATTCCGATTGTTGTAACTTTCGATGAGTCAATCCATTCAAACTGCTGCTTGTGAACCAGAACAACAAACCACAAGTTCACCCAAGAAGGGTCATGTCCTCTATAGAGGAAATCCACACCAAGAAGTGATGTGGTGGTCTGGTTCGCTGGACCCTACAGCAGTAAACCAACAAATTAAGTACCAAGAAACTGTGTAAAAAGACGTGTGAGTGGGGACACTGCGGCAGCACCACCGGCGGCTGTCTTAATGCGGCGCAGCATAGCATGTGCCCAGGGTTCATGCATGCGTTAATGGGTGGTAGCCAGCGGGCGGGGCCGTGTGGGTTCATATATGGGCCATGCAGAGTAATAGCCTATGCTAATGTCAGGTATCAGCTCCCTGTGTGGGTCTATCCTAATGGAAGATCACTAATGGAGAGGGGAATATCCATCCCAGCTGAGGAGAGCAACGGGCTTTTAATCAACCAAATAACTTGGCGTAACCTGTGGCCCTGACACGACGCACACTCTCAAGGCATTTTTACAAAGATACGAAAATGATATTTTGAGCTTCAGACAGGATTTTATAACACAGGCGCAAAAAAATACCTGCCCATACACACACATATACACACACACACAACCTCTTGATTTATAAATGAAATCTAAGACTTAAGAGTTGACAGTAAGATTGCGTTCTTCAGTGTTTTGGCAACAAACCACAGGGAACTGACTGTTCATCTGGGCCTTTCTTTTAAGAACACAACCCAAGTTCCTCTCCTGAGAGAACACAAACATCTGGCTTTATTTGGTCCCGGTTCCGGGAATGCGTTGAACCGTGGTGATACACGTTGTGCGCCACTGTGGCCCTGGAGGACACGTCTTTGGCTGTAGAAACGAGGAGGGATGAAAAGAAATTCATCTGAATTTCACTGGAAACAGCTTTACTGTACGGGAAAGGGAACACGGTTTAAGTTTTAGTTTCGAATTTAGTTTCATGGAGCACACTGCCAGGAAGAATGGGATGAGTAGCGCTGCCTGCTGCGATGATGGCACATCACACAAACACTTCAGTCAGGGCCCAGGCATTGTCAGCCCCCGTGTCCCCTGATCACGAAGCGGGCAGAGAGGCTCGATGTGGCTCCGTGTGACGCACATGACCTGGGGGGGCGGGGGTTGGTGAAAGGCCGGGTGACGACAAGTTGAGTCACTCCACCCAAAAAAAAAAAAACTGATATCAGAAATTACAAGGCATTTACTGGCTCTCCTCTCAGAGAACAGTTTATCTCCACATAGAAAGGGAGCGAGACAGAGAAAGATAGACCAGTATAGAGAGAAGGAAATAAAGAAAGAGAGAAAGATTGTTCAGGTGCAAATAAGTAACGATGGCCACTCTGGCAGATATGGTGAGCTTGTAGGCTCTAAGCAATTACAGTAAAACAGTTGAGGACTCATGCTAAGTATCCCCCACACTCCCTGAAATACAGGCCACCACAAACCAATGACTCAGGGAAAGACTCATACAGAGGCATCTCTGTTGTCGTGCTGCCAAATATGATACATCTTCAAACAGTCCAGCTCTGGCCTGTAAAGTACCAAGGCCATACAGTTGGGCAATAAATGAGAATAGCCTGTCAACCACACCACCCACACACCCACACGAACACGCACACACACACACACACACACACACATATCCATATACACTGAGTTAGTCAGCCAGAAGAGTAACCGCTGAAAGGCTCATAAATTAGATGCTTCCTTTCTGCTTCCCTCTCGGCCTGCTGCCAAGTGAACCTCCCAAAATGAGTGTCGTTTTACTGTAAGCCCAGTTACTTTCCTGGAATCCCCCTGCTTGCTTTTAAACAGCATCACTATGACTGAGCACTGGTCTTATCTACAGCCAAGTCTATAATATGTTTAATTAAGCCACATTGATTACCCAACGCCCCATACACACGCACACACACACACACAAACACATACACACATACACACACACGCACATACCTCTCCATTCTTTCCATCCGAAGCGAAAAGTGTTTAATTAACCGGCAACGAGCCAGGCGAGGGCTTTCTCGGGACATCACTCTATGCATCTAGGATCAATGACCACGTAGGAGCATAACACTCCTTTGCCATTGCTTCCTGCTGCCAAATCAATAACTAAAGGAATGCCATTTGTATTGTGTCTCCGTCAGTCCTCTCTCTCGTTCCCACCTCGAAACAGAACGATCATTCAGGGACTCTGTTTTATACTTACTACGTGGAACATAGACAGATATGTGACATGTGAAGCAGCCAATCTCAGTCCAGTTTCCCTATGAGAGGAGACAATTTCCACCTGGAAGAGCTTAGGGTAGGTGCCACATCAAACATCAAAGCAGCTGTAAATTCACCCATACAACCACATGTGTAAATGTGCACTTAACACATATTGGCAATCTATATTGTGATATCTAATGTACTAAATGGCCGCCAACGAGTCACCAATTAAGGAAATGGCGAGGTATTTGTAAGTATTTTTAAGACACAAGGGGGTGCTTGTAGAACAAGAGTTTCCAAAATAATTTTCAGCTCTAGGAACAGGAACTGTGGTATGATGATGACAAAGTTATGTGACCTCTGTCCTTGTTACTAAGGGAACAGTAGTGGAAAATGACCGTGGTGACAGAGTGGTAACCAGTGAGGGGAGGAGGCTGGAAAACAAAAGGTTGGCCTTGTTTTTCATTTGAATTCCCACTCCACCTGAGCAACCTAGCGATGGTCATGGCAGAGCGTGACATCATAGATCATGCTGGTGGAGAGCCACAAGAAATCATGTCTGATCACTGTCTGTGTTGGGCTTTCTGCACAGTGCACTCAGTGCAGGGAGAGAACACCACATAAACACTGACATGCGGACATAAACACACCCAATGACACCGACAAGTCTGATTCCAACCAAAACAAGAGTCCAGTCCAAGAGGACATTTTGTGACGCCTTTCCTGTGCTTGTCTGTGATATTGTGCACGCCCATTGATATTCTGGTGTCAAGTGATGCCGTTGAAACAAACAAGTCTTCAGTAACTATCCCTAGAGGGCATCGTTTGTCTCAAGCACAAACAGATACAGAGCAGGACAGGGAGGGACACTCCCTTTATCAGACTGAGAAACAGTGTTCACCCAATGTTGCAGCCATTACTGAGGCCGCCGGCTTCATCCATCAAATGATGACGATGCTCCCGGGTCCCACTGCAAATCTCTTCCCCAGCCATCTGTTCTGATGTTTGTAAACTTTCCTCTGTGTGGCGCCCTCCCCTTCACCTGTCTCCACTCTGCTTCTTTCCTCTGATCCAACCCTTGCCAGTAGCCGCCCCAGTGGCTCACGGTAGCAGCCTCAGCCATGTGACGTGGCAGAGTGACGGTGCATCTGCCACATTCTGTTGCTTTCCATTGGTGCACACTCAAAGACAAATACAAACATATGTGTGTAGAGATCCAATCATAAGAGATGCAGATTGGCATGTAGTTGCATATTGTTTCACCATTTTCAATCACATTACATAATAGTATTACAGTATGTCAGTATGCACAAAGTACAGATCAAGACATAAACGATGGGGTCCCGTATTGACCTTTTGTGAATGAATGAGCTTGCTTACTGTCACCTGGTTGGCTGGCTGGCTGGCTGGCTGGGTGGAGGGGAGAATGGCTGAAGGGCTTGTCATATACTCTTTGTCCTTTTTTCTTAATCCCGCATGATCCATGATCTATGACCGCCTAGTTCCTAGAACATCACAACGGTAAGATCCCTGTGTTACCATGCCAGTCCACCTTTTTTTTTTCTTTGTATTATTGATCTCAACTTCTCACATTCAGGAGAAGGGAGAAAAAACATGTCCACCCCTGTACAGCGGTTTACCAATCTCCTCTTCATATCCAATGTTTCCCTCTCTGCCTCTTGCCCTCCAATTCACAGTGGGTGTGTCTATCTTGGCCAGCCCAAAAACCTGAGTCGAAAAATGGAAGCACACACCCATGTGAGAACGATGGAGGAGCTTAGACTGCGTATGTGTGACGTTTTGAAGGTGTATCACTTCTAAGAGCTTGTAACCTTACATTCCATTGTCTTTCTCACCTTCTCTTGTCTTTAGTCTTTCCTGTGTTCATTTAAAAAGGTACACACACACACACACACACACACACACACACACACCCACTGTGAATTGGAGGGCAAGAGGCAGAGAGGGAAACATTGGATATGAAGAGGAGATTGGTAA